>SKCR01019458.1:0-121475 GCA_019454045.1 Zanthoxylum bungeanum | reverse complement strand
ACTATAGTCCCAAGATCGATTTAAGCATTTAAACATGTGAATACAACAAAGAAGTATGACGGAATCATACTTACATTGATCGGATTTTGATGCGATGAACACAAAATATTTTTGCTCCTCCATGAAGCTCTCGGCAATGGGTCCCTTTTGTGCTCATTTTTGAATCTCCAAGCTCCAAGCTTTGTGTGTAGATTCCATGCTCATAAATGGGTTTCCCTATCACCTTTGTATGACTCCTAATGTGTGCTAGCACTTGTGAAAATTTGCCACAAATCTTCACTAAAGCTTATTGCATCTCTCAGCTTTGAAGGAGAAAGAGAGAATAAATTTTGGCCCTTGGCCGAAAATGGGAGAGGAGAAGAGAGAGAGAATAATTTGTGTTGTGTTGGTTGTCTTTTGGTTTCTAAAACCTAATCAAACATATACCAAAATCTCTACACTTTTTGTATTTGTTTTTCCAAAAAAACAAAAAGCAAAAGTGAGGGAAAAATGGCATTAAATGCATTCAACAACCACCATCAACTATTCACATCAATCAATGATGACAAGCATCACTTCACTCAAAGTGATGTGACTTCCATCACTTGATTGACAAGTGATTTGACGCTTGATGTGACTTGTGGGCCCGCAAACACTCCCGGGCTCGGGGTCGCTAATTCCGAATTAACGAATTTTCCGTTGCGACGTAATTAAATCAAATTTAATTAAATAATTATGCATAGCAAAATTACTATGCATGTCGCTAGCGAATTAATTCTAAATTAACCCATTCGCCCGAATTAAATTCTAAATTTAATTCCGCGTCGAAATCTAATTTCGTATAATATATCGAATATATAATTTTATCGATTAATTCCAAATTAATCGTTCTCTCTCTTTAAATAATATTTTGTCCCAGATAAAATATCTCCGTAATTAATCCTAGATTAATTTTCTCTCTCTACTAATTAATCCCAGATTAATAATGTGCGAGTCATACGTTATCGGTGAATCTTCGGGAAGCGACCCATGAGATCCCCGGATATGTTGGTAGTAAATCCGATCGTCGGACTATCCGAACACGTACATACCTAGTACTACGTTTTTACCGATTTACAAGACATAATTGGCTTCTAGCAAAGCACCGTGCCTACCCAATTCTCCAGAAATATTCTTAAAAGAATATGTAATCTATATCAGGCGTAGTATACGTAGTATTGCGTATTGCGATCCAGTATCAAATGTCACGTGCTAGGCCTGGGGCTGGAATTTTGTCTGCCCCGTATGAAGCACATATTGGATCTCTGGTAACTAGTCTCTATAATCGGATAATCATGATCTTGTCATATTATCTCGATGACTGCAGTACATAAGAGTACTGGTTCCGTATCCTACGTGACCATCATCTCCATTATGACTGGAGTGATACTTCCATCTTGACATCACACCCAATACACTACGATTCTCAATATACCCAGAAGAGGCGTACAAAGAACCGGTTAAAGCCCTAGACGACCAAAACCAAAGTATATTGATTGTCGCAAGTATTAGCGGTGCAAGTCTCGGGTCAAGACCAAATACACCTACCCTGATTCGGACTTCCATAAACACATAGTCATACTACTAATGGAATTCTGAGGGGTCTATCCAGAGCGAAGCTGTTTCCGTACCATCGGTAAACACAACCTCCTATTACACTTGCATGAGTATCATGTACCCAAATATATGAGAACTATGTCGTTATGCTCGCACAACGCGCACAAGTGTAAAACTAGTCCATTCCGCATTATCGATGTCCAATCTCGATAATACTACTACTATGGATTATTTAATGATTAAACCTTCGTGGATTGATACTATCTCATATCATCTCAATCTAGAACTAATCATAAGGACCTTTTATCATTTCTATATCCCGGTAATCTAATTACAAATGATAAAAGAGCAATTTTCTTTGTCACATAGTTAATTTGTACAACAACACCATGATCTGTACAAATTGTGATGCTATGGGTCATAATTGTCCAGCAATCTCCCACTTGGCCTATAGCCAATCACTCAAGTGTCCTACACTTGAACTATGTACGGGACGCTCAAACTTATGCTGAGAAAAATACTTCCGTCAGCGGATTTGCAAAGTTATCATCTGATGCGATTTATTCGATCATCACATCGCCACGATGTATGATCCGAACGAATCAGATGAACAGTTGAAGTATATACTTGGATCGTTGATGAGACCATTAATTCCTTAGTCTGTGCTGTAGCCTAGCTCACCTGATAACAGAACTACTCCTAATCCAATTAAGATTATTAAGATCCAAATGGCTTCTATTGCTGCCTCAGTGATGAGCGGAAAATATATCAATATTTACTGTCCCTTTAGATTAATAATTTGTTTAGTATCTCGGGTTTGATGAACGTTTTGATGTGTTTTAGTTTATTTTATAGATAAAATAATATCGGGTCTCAATGAAATCATTTAGGACGAAATATGGTTCAAATAAGGGCAATTATTGGACTTGATATTTTAATTTTTGGAGATTGGAAACTTGAAAGAGCGTTTTTGACAAAGTGCAGTTTTGGAAATTCCAATTTTGCACATCTGTCGTATTTTGGGCATAACTTTTTACTCCGATATCGGATTGAGCTGATGCAAGTGCCAGATTAAAGAAGACTAAAAAATCTACAACTTTGAATGACAAAATATTTTCGAATTCTGAAGATTTCATGATCGAAATTGATGAACCATCCAGAAGTGTGTTGTGTGTAATTATTAAAGTCATTTTCAATCATTTTCAAAGCAAGAAAATAAATTAATAAATAATTAAATAAAATTATCAAATCATCACCAAACATGATAAGAAATTATTGGAGCAATTAATAATGGATTTGGTGGAGTAATTAGTGGAGAAATTAATAATGGATTTGGTGGAGAATTTGATGGATGATTTGATGGAGGTAAAATTTTGCCTATAAATACCAAGCCATTTCATTTGTAAAATTCATACTTTCTTCTAAGGAATTCCTTAAAAATACTAAGAAGATTGTATCTTGTTTGTTTATTTACAGCTTTCAGTAATTAATTTCCGCTTTCGCACTTTCTTTTCTTTACTTTTCAGTTTTTACTTTCCGCAATTTACTTTTACGCACAGTACTTTTCTTTCTTTAATTTTCAGTTTTTACTTTTCAGTAATGAGGAGGTAACTCCCCTTTGCTGGGGTAAAAGGTAAAAATTTTATTACTAATATTTAGATTAATCTCCCTTAATTATAATATATAAACTAGTTAAAACCTGACTTAACGAGGATACCGCCATATTGGTCGGTTGGTAATTATTTAAATTGGTTTTAACCTGACTAAACTGGATACCGCCTGATTGGTCGGTTGGTAATTAATTATTAATTTGACTTAATCTGGATACCGCCTATATGGCTGGTTGGTAATTATCACGTAAAGTTAATATATTATATTAAGGGAGATATCTAAAATAGTAGTAATAAAAGTTGATCCTCTAACCCCAACATTTTCTTTTATTGTACTTTTACTTTATTTACTTTTCAGCAATTTACTTTCAGCATTTACTTTTCAGCAATTTACTTTTCAGCAATTTACTTTCAGCATTTACTTTTTAGTAATTTACTTTCAGCATTTACTTTTCAGCATTTAATTTTCAGTATTTAATTTCAGCATTTACTTTCTGTCATTTACTTTTCAGCATTTACTTTATGTCTTTTATTTTATTTAAGTTTTTACTAGCCCTAGTTATTTGTCGTAACTAAGTTAGTTATCTGGGGTTGTGATGTATTCTAATATCACCAGTTTATAAATGGTTATTTTATAGTTTGGGTAATTCAAAGGTTTACTTATTAAGTCTTAAGCTGAATGCGTCTTGTTAATTGGCCATTAATAAGATTGATCTGGTAAATCTAAAATAAACTTGACAAATGAATTTTAGGTTTCAGCCTTAGACTTAATAGCCCACGATCTTCCTTGAGGATAGATAACCCTTTAATAGATTTCCTTAGAGGATAGACATATACCTGTCGGGCGGGGGTAGCCATAATTGGAACTTAAACTTAACGAATCCTGGTAATTTGGTTGACATAGACATATGGTTCAATTGGGTTATACTGGGTATTTGCGTCTGACCATCGACATAGGCTTTTGCATAATTTAGTGTTCCAGGTTAGTAAACCGATTTATTACACAAACATGAAATAACCATTTCATCTTTAAAATGATATTGGAAGATTCACAACCCTAGATAGTTTCCTAATATTGAATTTTCTTAAACCTACTTTCGCGTAAATTTATTTAATTGTTTTTAAATTTAAAATCATCACCATTTCAAATCAATCAATCAACCTGTTAGATACTAGTAATCATTTGACCTCATAAAATTAATAGATTAGGTATTAAGTCCTCGTGGGATCGATACTTTTTATACTACTTGAACGATACGTGCGCTTGCGTTATACGCGTGTGTGTAAGCACCGGTCAAGTTTTTGGCGCCGTTATCGGGGACTTATTTATCTTTTACTATTAGTTTTGGGGTTAGATACGTTACTTGTATCTAATTTCTTTTTACTTATTGTTTTTGTGTTCTTGTGTTTCAGGTTCTCAGAAACTACATGAGACGAACCAGAAGCTTTGAACTTCGACCGCTTGACCTAGAAATTGAAAGAACCATCAGAAAATTCAGAAGGGAAAGGCGAGAAGGCCAAGAAGCAATCATTAACATGGAACCTCAACCTTTGAACGTTGCACCACCAATTCCTATTCGAGACAGAACCATTCCAGTGGTTGACAGACTCATTTCCTGTATTGTACTTCCTCCTTTACCAGCAAATGCGTGTGACATAAAAACATGCATCCAGATGATTCAGCAGTCAGTACAGTTTGGGGGAAATGCAACTGAAGATCCTAATTCCCACATCAGCAACTTCTTGGAAGTTTGCGGTACTTTCAATTACAACCGAGCAGCTGAAGAAGCAATGAGACTGCGTGTTTTTCCATACTCCTTGAAAGATAGAGCTAAAGCTTGGCTACATTCGTTACCAGCAGGTTCCATCACAACTTGGAACACTATAGCCACCAAATTCCTTACAAAGTACTTTCCACCAGCCAGAATTGCAAAGTTGAGGAATGACATCACATCCTTCATGCAGCAAGATTCAGAATCCCTTTGCGAAGCTTGGGAAAGATTCAAAGATTTACTCCGGAAATGTCATCATAATGAGATCGTAAAATGGCTACAAGTCCAAACCTTCTACAATGGACTTTCTGGAATAATAAGAACCACAATTGATGCTGCTGCTGGAGGAGCTTTAATGGAAAAATGAGAAGATCAAGCCTGGGACTTAATTGAAGAAATGGCCAACAACAACTCCTTGTGGCCAACAGAAAGGAGCATGATTCAAAAAATTGCAGGAATTTATGAAGTTGGAGCCAACACAGCACTGAATTCCAAGCTGGATTTGATTTACAAAAATCTGGAAACTCTTAACATGAAAGTTAATTGTGGATCCATAAGTTCACCATTTGGAGGAGCACCTGAGTCAGAATCTTTCAACCAACATAAAGAAACGGTGAATTATGTCAACAATTTCAACAGACAGGGGAACAATCCATATTCCAACACCTATAACCCAGGGTGGAGGAATCATCCCAATTTCATATGGAGCAACAATTCAGGGAAAATGAACAACCCACCACCCGGATTCCAACAACAGATCAAAGGCCAGGAGCAGACAAATGAATCAGGAATAACAGAAGTGTTGACTCACTTGAAAAAGATAGAAGCAAAACACGACTCTCAAGCAGCAAGATATGATGCTATGTTTCAATCCCAAGCAGCATTAATTCAAAGTCAATCAGCTTCTATTAAAGCACTAGAGAATCAAATTGGACAACTGGCCAATGCTCAGAGTTACAGACCGCCAGGTAACCTTCCTAGCAACACTGAACCAAATCCGAGGAACATGGGGAAGGAGCAGTGTCATGCCATCATGTTAAAAAGTGGTACTAAAATCAATAAAGATGTTGGAGCCAAAACAACTGCTGAGGAAGTTCCAAAAGAAACAAAGCAACAGATGGAGGAAAAAGAAGCAAAAGAAAAAGAACAGATCACTCCACCTCCACTTTTTCCTCAGCGTCTTCAGAAGAATAAACTGGACAAGCAATTTGCTCGATTCTTGGAGGTGTTCAAAAAGCTGCATATCAACATTCCATTTGCAGAAGCGTTGGAAAAAATGCCCAGCTATGCCAAATTTATGAAAGACATTCTTTCACGAAAGCGGAGATTGGGAGATTATGAGACAGTAGCATTATCATAAGAATGCAGCGCCATCATTCAAAGAAAACTTCCTCCAAAGTTGAAAAATCCTGGCAGTTTCACTGTTCCTTGCACCATAGAAGAAAATGACTTCGGTAAGGGTCTGTGTGATTTAGGTGTTAGTGTTAACTTGATGCCTTTTACTATTTTCAGGAAACTGCAGATTGGAGAAACAATGCCCACTTCAGTCTCACTACAACTTGCTGATAGAACGCTTGTATTTCCGAGAGGTGTAGTTGAGGATGTGCTGGTCAAGGTTGACAAATTCATTTTCCCAGCAGATTTTATTGTCCTTGATATGGAGGAAGACACAGACGTTCCAATCATCCTCGGGAGACCACTCTTGGCTACAGGTCGAACCATTATTGATGTACAAAAAGGAGAACTAACCATGAGGGTACAAGACCAAGAAGTAACATTCAATGTTTTCAAGGCCATGAATTTCCCAAATGATGAAAAGAATGAGGAATGTTTCAGACTTGATGTGATACATAGTACCATTCAGAACTCTGATGAAAGACAAAGTTCTACTGACAAACTTAAAGCATGTCAATTACATGTGGAGCCTGAAGATAAAGCGCATTGCGTACTGAAGAAGCCTATTCTTGCACTACAAGCAACAAAAGAGAAAAATTTCCTCCAGCTTAACGAATTGGAGGAATTTCACATACAGCCTTTTGAGGATGCCAAATTGTACAAGGAAAAGGCAAGGAAAAGACATGATGAGAAGTTCATGCGCATACAACTGGAACTAGGGCAGAAGGTACTGTTAAACAAATCAAGGGTGAAATTCTTCCCATGGAAGCCAAAATCACGGTTGTCAGGTCCATTTGTGATCACCAAAGTTTTACCAGATAGAGCCGTTGAGATACATGATCCTGACTCCAACAAAACTTTCAAAGTTAAAAACAAGCGTGTTAAGCACTACTGGGGAGAATCATTTGAGCGACAAAAAGAAAGTGTCACACTTTCAGATCCAGCCTAACGTTCGAGAAGTCACGTCTAGCTGACGACTTTAAACTTAGCACTCGCAGGGAGGCAACCCATGCAATTTTTGTATATATTGTGATTTGGTGTGATTTAATTTTGTGTGTTTAGTTTTTACAGATTAAGACATTTCAAGATGGAAGAAGCTCTCTCAAATCTTCACAAGAAATTTCCTTCTCTCCCTCAAAAATCTCTGATGAAGGTTTACAAAGCTCGTTGGAACGGATGAGGTTACTGATGATCAAAGGTATTCCTACTGACATTCGTTGGATTATTAAAGCACGGGTCTGATTGGCAGGTGAGTCTTCTGACTCTTTTATTTCACATCTGTCTGGTTTAGGAAGGAGCACTTATGCTAAAAAGAGAAGAGCCAAAAGAATGTATGTTTATTATAAATGTGCTCGCATGTTTTGTAATACTCGTTGTCGTTCTTTAGGAATGATGTATGATAACCGCGAAGATAAGATTAACTTCATTAGGGATGGCTTGAGTAAGGAGTCATTGGATGACATATCTAAAACTCTTGAGACGCATCCCAGTGGATGTGTGTATCACGAGATTCGTGTGTTATACGCACAATTCCAAAAGGAAAGACAACTGTTAAGTATCGGGAATCTAACTCAAAAAGACAATGTTTGCCAATTTATAAGAAAATTGGATGGGAAGCTTGTCCCTGACGCATAGACGTCAATCAAGCCGCTACTTTTCTTGTACATTTTATATCCCTTTGTCTTTTCCTGATAATTGTAATTTGTTTTGTTGTTTTCTTTTATTTTCTCCGACAGGATCCAGACCTTTTTGACTATCAAGATTTGTTTTACTGTTTAACTAATAATTGTCCTTTGGCAGGTACTAGTGCTATTATTTTACTCACCCTTTTCAGGTGTTATAAATTCAACTAATCATTGCACTTTTGAAGACATCCAGAGTAAAACATGGAAGCCACTTAAAGAAGACGAGTTGAAAACATCTGTGTGTTTTGCGGTAGTAGTGTTGGTACTAAACCACAATACGTAGAAGCATCACAGGAATTGGGTCGAGTCTTAGCTGCAAGAAATATGCACTTAGTATATGGCGGTGGCAATCTTGGACTAATGGGGATCGTTTCAAAGGCCGTACAGGAAGGAGATAGTAACGTTTTAGGAATCATCCCAAAACCCTTGGCAGAGGCAAATCTTATTGGACCATCAAACGGAGAGGAACTGATCGTGCCAGGTATGTCTGAACGATTAGTAGAAATGATTAACCGTGTTGATGCTTTTATTGCTTTGTCAGGTGGCTTGGGCACATTGGAGGAAATTTTTATAGTGCTATCTTGGGCGAACCTGAACATACACCAGAAACCAATTGGGCTGTTTAACGTTGATGGATTTTATGATTTTCTTTGTGTGTTTCTTGATGATGCTCGGAGAAATAAGTTCGTGTCAAAACCTTTAAAAGAACTCCTCTTTACTGTCAGAACTGCTCCGGATCTAATTGACCAACTCTTAGCCTATGAACCACAAGTTGACCCTATCCTTTCAAAGATAAATTGGTCCGAGGACGATCGTGGTAAGAGGCGTCGTGTTAATCTGGATCTTAACCTTTAACTTTTCGTGTAGAATTTCAGCTAATCAGGTATTGTCTTCTAAACTCTTCTTCTACTGTTTAAGACATTGGGGACAATGTCTCATTTAGGTTTGGGGGAGGGAATTAGTTGATTAATATCTTCTTTTTAGTTGTGTGTTGTTTTTATTTTTAGTTCAAAATTTTTCGAAAAATACAAAAAAAATTGAAAAATTTTCAAAAATTACAAATATATTTTGCGTTTTTGTGTTTTTATTTTGACTAAAAATGTGAAATTGGTAAGAGATAACTGAGTAAGGAGTTTTCACTCCTGAGACGTATCTCAAGCCCATTTTCGAAATAAGTTAATTTTTGTTTATTTCCTTTTAAATTATTTAATTTGTAAATTCTCCATAAAACAGACTAAAATGGATCTTCATATGCTCAGTTAGCAGATATTATCAATATGCATAGTAACATACAGACATGAGTTATAATTGAAAAGTTTGTAATATTCAATGCTCTAGTTTAATTGGAGAAAGCATATCAAAAAGTAATGGAGTAAAAATAAAATCTGAGATCCGAGTTATTAAGTCTGTAAGGGTGTTTTAACACCTAGTGCCCTAAAACCAACTGGTTTGGGAGTCACTGGCCCAAAGCTCACTACATGGATCAAAGATGCTGCAAAAATATATATATCTGAAGTCTGAGTAATTAAGTCTGTAGGGGTGTCTTAACACCTGGTGCCCTAAAGCCAACTGGTTTGGGAGTCACCGACCCAACACTCGCTACATAGATGGAAGATATTGTATATAAATAAATAAAAATAATAATAATCAAAGAAAAAATCAGAAAAAAGAGAAAAAATTATTCCATTGCTACAAAAAGATGTGAATTCTGATAAAACTTTGGACAAAAATATTACTCTCTTATCAACTGCACTTATGACTGTTGTGGGCAAAAATGAGTTGTTTAATATTTTGTTGGCTGTGTATATGGAGAATGGTAAATATAATCGGAGAATTTACTTATTCGGTAATTTAGAAAGAAAGAAAACAACTAGTAACTTGAAGTAGAAGTTTCACCTGATTAGTCACTAACTTCTTTATTCTCTTTTCGCTTGTCTTTTTGCTTTTGTATGCATTAGTTTCACTACCTTTTTACTTTTGTAAAATGTTTGTGGGTGTCATTGCTGTAAACCCTCACGAGACTACAACTCGTCCACTAGGGACACCTATGGGTTTAAAGGCTTGTTGCATACGCTAAATGCAACCGTGATCCCTACGAAAGTGGCTTAGTTTAATTTTTTTTTTTGTTTTTCTCGAGGACTAGTAAAATTTTAGGTTTGGGGGTGTGATGAGCGGAAAATATATCAATATTTACCATCCATTTAAATTAATATTTTGTTTAGTTTCTCGGGTTTGATGAACGTTTTGATGTGTTTTAGTTTATTTTGCAGATAAAATAAGATCGGGTATCAATGAAATCATTTAGGATGAAATATGGGTCAAATAAGGGAAACTATTGGACTTGATATTTTAATTTTTGGAGATTGGAAACTTGAAAGGGCGTTTAAGACAAAGTGCAGTTTTGGAAATTCCAATTTTGCACATCTGTCGTATTTTGGGCATAACTTTTTACTCCAAAATCGGATTGAGCTGATGCAAGTGCCAGATTAAAGAAGACTCAAAAATCTACAACTTTGAATGACAAAATATTTTCGAATTCTGAAGATTTCATGACCGAAATTGATGAACCATCCAGAAGTGTGTTGTGTGTAATGATTAAAGTCATTTGCAATCATTTTCAAAGCAAAAAATAAATTAATAAATAATTAAATAAAATTATCAAATCATCACCAAACATGATAAGAAATTAGTGGAGCAATTAATAATGGATTTGGTGGAGTAATTAGTGGAGAAATTAATAATGGATTTGGTGGAGAATTTGATGGATGATTTGATGGAGGTAAAATTTTGCCTATAAATACCAAGCCATTTCATTTGTAAAATTCATACTTTCTTCTAAGGAATTCCTTAAAAATACTAAGAAGATTGTATCTTGTTTGTTTATTTACAGCTTTCAGTAATTAATTTCCGCTTTCGCACTTTCTTTTCTTTACTTTTCAGTTTTTACTTTCCGCAATTTACTTTTACGCACAGTACTTTTCTTTCTTTAATTTTCAGTTTTTACTTTTCAGTAATGAGGAGGTAACTCCCCTTTGCTGGGGTAAAAGGTAAAAATTTTATTACTAATATTTAGATTAATCTCCCTTAATTATAATATATAAACTAGTTAAAACCTGACTTAACGAGGATACCGCCATATTGGTCGGTTGGTAATTATTTAAATTGGTTTTAACCTGACTAAACTGGATACCGCCTGATTGGTCGGTTGGTAATTAATTATTAATTTGACTTAATCTGGATACCGCCTATATGGCTGGTTGGTAATTATCACGTAAAGTTAATATATTATATTAAGGGAGATATCTAAAATAGTAGTAATAAAAGTTGATCCTCTAACCCCAACATTTTCTTTTATTGTACTTTTACTTTATTTACTTTTCAGCAATTTACTTTCAGCATTTACTTTTCAGCAATTTACTTTTCAGCAATTTACTTTCAGCATTTACTTTTTAGTAATTTACTTTCAGCATTTACTTTTCAGCATTTAATTTTCAGTATTTAATTTCAGCATTTACTTTCTGTCATTTACTTTTCAGCAATTTACTTTTCAGCATTTACTTTATGTCTTTTATTTTATTTAAGTTTTTACTAGCCCTAGTTATGTGTCGTAACTAAGTTAGTTATCTGGGGTTGTAATGTATTCTAATATCACCAGTTTATAAAGGGTTATTTTATAGTTTGGGTAATTCAAAGGTTTACTTATTAAGTCTTAAGCTTAATGTGTCTTGTTAATTGGCCATTAATAAGATTGATCTGGTAAATCTAAAATAAACTTGACAAATGAATTTTAGGTTTCAGTCTTAGACTTAATAGCCCACTATCTTCCTTGAGGATAGATAACCCTTTAATAAATTTCCTTAGACGATAGACATATACCTGTCGGGCGGGGGTAGCCATAATTGGAACTTAAACATAATGAATCTAGGTAATTTGGTTGACATAGACATATGGTTCAATTGGGTTATACTGGGTATTTGCGTCTGACCATCGACAGAGGCTTTTGCATAATTTAGTGTTCCAGGTTAGTAAACCGATTTATTACACAAACATGAAATAACCATTTCATCTTTAAAATGATATTGGAAGATTCACAACCCTAGATAGTTTCCTAATATTGAATTTTCTTAAACCTACTTTCGCGCAATTTTATTTACTTGTTTTTAAATTCAAAATCATCACCATTTCAAATCAATCAATTAACCTGTTAGATACTAGTAATCATTTGACCTCATAAATTTAATAGATTAGGTATTAAGTCCTCGTGGGATCGATATTTTTTATACTACTTGAACGATACGTGCGCTTGCGTTATACGCGTGTGCGTAAGCACCGGTCACTCAGCTGCAACAATATTCCATTTTTGTTGTTTATTCGGCAACAGTATCTTGCTTGGAAGATTTCCAGCTCACTGTTCCATTATTCAAACTATATATATAGTATCTTTTATTACGACTTATAGTCATTTTTATCGATATGGAAACTTGCAACGGTGAACCAGTTACTTCAAGTTCTCATTTTCCATAGCATAAGAAAGCATCCTTAGTTCCTCTAAGATACTTAAGGATGTTCTTAACATCAATCCAGTGACTATAATTTGGATTGGCCTGATTGTGACTCCATATGCTCAAAGCATATGAGACACCAGGTCGCGTATATTTATTTTAATGTACGAGTTCTCGGAGAGTGCCAACAACTTTTAGATCTATCCCAGTAGATCTTTATTTCTAGAATAAAGGTTGTCTCTCCCAAGAATTCTACGGAGAATTTTTCATGAAAGCCAAGCTTTCACCGATTGTATTATGGGAATATCATTTCCAAGAAATGATGTATCATCATTATGTAGGACAATCACTGTCAGTGCGCTCCCACTAACCCTCTTATATATACATGAATCATTTCGTTTTGAATTAAATCATACACCATTATGATTACATCAAAACGATATAGTTCCAAGAACGTAATGCTTGCTTCAATCCATAAATGGATCGAATAACCTGCAAACCTTGTTTGCTTGTTTAGGTACGACAAAACCGTCAGGATGTTGTAAACATCCTCTATAAGGTTTCCGTTTAAGGAAAGCGGTTTTGACGTTCAGCTGCCATATTTCATAAATGAAACATGCAGCATTAGCAAGCATTATCCAAATGGATTTAATCATGGCAACAAGTAAAAGGTTTCGTCGTAATCGACACAATGTTGATAACGATACCTTTTCGCTACAAGCCTAGCTTAGTACGTTGGTATGTTGCCTTCCATGTATGTCTTACTTGAAGACTTATATAGTACCAATAGGCACAATGCCTTCCGGTATATCAATCAATATCCAATTTTGGTTGGTATACATGGAATCTATTTCGGACATCATGGCACTTTGCCATAAAAGGAGTCGATACCTTGTATCACTTCCTCATACGTAGTCAGTTCGTCTTTCTCAATAAGATTGACATCTTTATGAGGTGAGATCATAAACCCATACCTCCCAGGTTATTTTTTGACTCTCTCCGACTAATGCGGTTCTTGTGTATTCGAATATTATGGTACAGTTTCATCCTTGATGAACTGTTTGTGTTCCATTAAGGAATCGATGCTTAGAACAGTATCACTCCGATTTTCATCGAGGTTTACTTTCCTCCCACTTACCACTGCATATAGGTATTCCTCTTAGGAAAACTGCATGGAGAGCAACAATTACATTGTTTTCTAGTGAGTTGTATAAGTATTATACTTTGGTTTCCCTAGGATAACCTACAAATTAGGCACTTATCCGATTTGGGTTCTAGTTTGGTATCATCCAAACATATGCCCAACATTCCCAAATCATCAGGAATGAGAAAACCCAGTTTCTTTCCTGTTCATATCTAATATGAAGTCTGTCAAATAGATTTTTATGGAACCTTATTCAAAATAAGTGTTGCACTGTTTAATGCGTATCCCTAGAAGGAAAATGGTAGCTCAGAGCGACTCATGATTAACCTTATCATGTCCAACAAAATTCGGTTTCTCTGTTCGGATACACCGCTCAATAGAGGTGTTCCGTGAAGAGTCCATCATGAAAGAATACTATACTCTTTCATATATTCGAGAAAATTATTGCTTAAGTATTTTCCACCATGGTCTAACCGTGACGGTTTTATACTTTAACCGATCTGTTTGTCTACTTCGTGTCGAAAATCTTTGAATTTATCAAAAAATTTCGATTCGTGTTTCAATAGAAACACATAACCATAATGCGATGCCACATCCGTAAAGGTTATGAAGTGTTCATATCCACCTCTAGCCTAGCTAGATATGGGCCCACTTACGTCACTATGAACGAGGGCTAACAGATCGGTGGCACTAAACTTTTACCAAGTAAAAGGTATTTTAGGCACTTTGCCTAATAAACTAGATTCGTAGAAATTATTTGAATAGAATCAAATTCGTCCTAGTATCCACTCTTCAAAAGTGTGGATATACGAGTCTTGTTTAATATGTCCCAGACAACAATGCCACAAATAAGTCTCATTTGATTAATTCAGTTTGAGCTATTTGTTTGTCATGTTTTACGTTTGAGATTTATTTATATTCAAAATATAAATACTATTATTCACATCTAATGTGCTTATCTCATATCATATTTATAAAATAAAACACTTTAGTGTTCTAGAATATAAAGGTATATCCGTATCGGGTTAAACCCTGATACAGAGATAATGTTTCTAGTCAAACTAGTTACATTGTAACAGTTTCCTAATTTAAGTACACACCCAAAGGGTAGTTCCTAAACTTAGGTCTCTACGGTTAAAACAGCGACTCTCATCCCGTTTTCATTTCGCAGATAAATCTCAACTGAAGTCAGTGTCCTGCTTATCAGCAGATACTGCACACCAGTACATATTTATGTACCACACTCAGTATCTAAAATCCAATTTTAATACTAGTAGCGAACATGTTTATGAAAAAAATATTTAAATTCGGAGTCTTGCCCCTCTTTACTTCCTTCATGTGTGCCTTGTCCACACGGCAGTCACGCATACAGTGACCCTGTTTGCCACAGTTTTAGGCAGACATTTTGGGATATGTCATTTGTCTTCCTAGAAGATTTGTGATGATTTTGCCTTTGCCCTTTTATAAGCTCTAGCTCTGCCTCCTAGAGCATAGCCATCAACTCTCCAAGAGTTTTCTCTTGGTTCACAATGAACCTGCCCCAGCTTTCGGGTAGAAACTATAAGATCAAATCTTTAGTAGTCTCAGCCACGTAGGTAATGCCTAGGTAACCTAGCTGATCGATGTCAGCAATCATCTGTGACACCTAGTGCTCGACAGATGTACCCTCTGACATACACGAGCTAAAGAGCTTCTTTTGCAATTTGTACTTCTAAGATCTAAGAATAGATCTATGAAGATCTTTTAATTTCATCATCATGTTACAAGGATCTATTCCTTAATTTTGACGACAGAATTAAAGTGTCATTGCATCTAGCATAAAGGATTGAGCACTAAAGTTATCATCACATGAATCTTCCAAATATTATGTTATACTATTTGCTGAACTCCGGGCTTAGGCCCAAGAAGTTTCTCTATCAAATAAAGTAACTTCTCAGTTTCCAGGACTATCCTGAGGTTTTATTCCCAATCTGAAATTTAAAGCCGTTTAAAGACATTTTCACCCAGGTTTATGTTTTAAACGCTAATCTTTCAGTTATCTTGATTGTTATAGTCCAACTATCCCATCAACGACTTTAGGTACTATTTAATATAATGATTACTATAGTCTAACTATATAATCAACTATAATATGATTAGTTAAATTCAAATATATTGATTACTATAATCCAATTATATAATCAACTATAATTTGAAGTAGTTTGAATACAGTCCAACTATTTTAATTAAAACAACGATTAAATATTAGTCCAACTAATATATTTATATATTGACGAAAAATTGAAATGAGCGCGTATTGGCAAGTAACTAAACGAATTTGCAAATTTAATATTTGCCTCCCACTATTTTTCGGCGAGCCTCTAACCCTCAGTTAAGTACTCGGGAAACCTTGTTTCCTAGTGGGCTAGGATCCCGTTAAATAACACACAATCTTGACTTTGGCCAACAAATTGTATGATATTTAACTAGGTAGATCTCTAAGATCAATTGGATCTCATCCAATTCCTATATCCAGTAGGTGGATATCTAAGTCCGAAACATATATCTTATATATGCCAATATATCCAATATATTCCCTAACCTTTTTCCTCTGAATCAATTAAGCTTTGGCTTTGGCACAACAAACTTAATGATTCCAGTTAAGCGAGACCCATTGACTCTGGAAAGCTTCGTAATCGATGTCGATGGACAAGAAATGATCTTGACTTTGGCCAACAAATCACAACTTGGACAAGACATGCGATATGGAACAAAGCCTTCATGATTCAAACACACCCGCGATGGAAAAAGGTCTTGACTTTGGCCAACAAACCAGTGCCAATCTTGGATCTTGAGAATGAATCACTCAATGGAAGGAAAAACGCTTAATATATGTTGATGGTTTTTCGCGTAATTGGCAACCAATTAATTATCTTTGTTAAGGTCTCATCATCATACACCCTTAAACATGCATTCTAAAAACATAATAATGCGCGTATAAATAAAATAATAATGATATGCGGATGGATACTTAACAAATTTTGTTCCTAGAACAAATCTCTCTCTTTCCTCTCTCCCGCTAGCACAAATATTACTTCTACCCAATTACATAACACTTCTAAAGAAATCTCATTTACATTGAGGGGAATAGGTGAGAAGAGAAATACAAAGAGTCAAGAGGTAATAGGCTGGACACGCAGGTCCAATTTAATAAATTCTAAATTTATTACAACAATTTCCAAAATTGCCCTCACCCATCTAATATCCATCCGATATGCATTATTCATACATCGCATCTATGTACTCACACAAAGCATGTTATCAATCAATATAATCCAATTAATTAATCTGAAATTAATGACCATCCAATGTTCAAACAACGATTCGATTTTGCACTAGTCCGACTCGTTTTAAGAATAAGTACTCAAAGTACGAATTCTCGAATTATATTAAACTACAACATTAAATCCAATTTAATTTTTATTTAATACTAATTCTATATTTAATTCCAAATTAAATAATTACATTTTATTAATGAGCCTTTAGCGACTTAGATTCTAAATCTAATCTTTACGGGTCTCAAAGCCCAATTAACATCCAATGTCAATTTAATTAAAGTCCAATGGGCTTTCAATTAATTGCTTAAGGCATGGACTTTGGTCAATATGGGTCAAACCCAAATACCAAAGCCCATTTAAGGAATCACCCTTATTTGCCAAGAAAACAATTTAGGCCCATTAGGCCTAATTAAAATTAAAGGTCCATTTAATTATATTTGGACTTTATGGTTATAGTTTTGGGCCCAATTGGATCCAACCAATTAGCCTAAACCAAACTTGGCCCAACCAAGCCCATTAAGCCCAAATACAACTTTACAAGCCCATTTCCAAAATAAGCCCAATTAATTAAATCACAACATTCCAATATCACAATTTAATTAATTTAAAGTGTATAGCCATGATTAATTAATCAAATTAACATTTCCAAAATACCAATTTATATAATTAATCATGATTATTATTATCATCAACACATGTCCAACACAATTGAATCAAAAATCAATCATTTTCCATGCTATCATTCACGGCAATTAGGGAATTTTTGTCCGATTCCGAATTCAATCCAATTAAATCCTAAATCAACATTTCCCAAGTCTTTCAAACTCATCCAATGATTCAAAAAACAAAATTACCATGACATTAGGGCAATAGCAACTTTCGGCCAAGCCTACTAATTTGAGGAAAAATTCATCCAATTCAATTTTCATCAAATTGATCATGTATAACACTATGTTATCATCATTCAAGCATATTCAAACAATCAATTTCATCCAAACATGCTCAAATCAATTTTACCCAATTTTACCCTAAATCCATTTTAATGCTTAAACAAGGCTCTTGATACCATTGTTGGGTTTCTACTATAGTCCCAAGATCGATTTAAGCATTTAAACATGTGAATACAACAAAGAAGTATGGCGGAATCATACTTGCATTGATCGGATTTTGATTCGATGAACACAAAATCTTTTTACTCCTCCATGAAGCTCTCGGTAATGGGTCCCTTTTGTGCTCCTTGTTGAATCTCCAAGCTCCGAGCTTTGTGCGCAGATTCCATGCTCATGAATGGGTTTCCCTATCACCTTTGTATGACTCCTAATGTGTGCTAGCACTTGTGAAAATTTGCCACAAATCTTCACTAAAGCTTCTTGCATCTCTCGGCTTTGAAGGAGAAAGAGAGAAGAAATTTTGGCCCTTGGCCGAAAATGGGAGAGGAGAAGAGAGAGAGAATAATTTGTGTTGTGTTGGTTGTCTTTTGGTTTTTAAAACCTAATCAAACATATACCAAAATCTCTACACTTTTTGTATTTGTTTTTCCAAAAAAAAAAAAAAAAAATCAAAAGTGAGGGAAAAATGGCATTAAATGCATTCAACAACCCCCATCAACTATTCACATCAATCAATGATGACAAGCATCACTTCACTCAAAGTGATGTGACTTCCATCACTTGATTGACTAGTGATTTGACGCTTGATGTGACTTGTGGGCCGCACTTAAATTTGAAATGTGAGTGGGCCCACAAACACTCCCGGGCTCGGGTTCGCTAATTCTGAATTAACGAATTTTCCGTTGCGACGTAATTAAATCAAATTTAATTAAATAATTATGCCTAGCAAAATTACTATTCACGTCGCTAGCGAATTAATTCTAAATTAACTCGTTCGCCCGAATTAAATTCTAAATTTAATTCCGCGTCGAAATCTAATTTCGTATAATATATCGAATATATTATTTTATCGATTAATTCCAAATTAATTGTTCTCTCTCTTTAAATAATATTTTATCCTCCGTAATTAATCCTAGATTAATTTCCTCTCTCTACTAATTAATCCCAGATTAATAATGTGTGAGTCATACGTCATCGGTGAATCTTCGGGAAGCGACCCATGAGATCCCCGGATATGTTGGCAGTAAATCCGATCATCGGACAATCCGAAAACATACGTACCTAGTACTACATTTTTACCGATTTACAAGACATGGTTAGCTTCTAGCAAAGCACCGTGCCTACCCAATTCTCCAGAAATATTCTTAAAGGAATATGTAATCTATATCAGGCGTAGTATACGTAGTATTGCGTATTGCGATCCAGTATCGGATGTCACGTGATAGGCCTGGGGCTGGAATTGTGTCTGCCCCGTACGAAGCACATATCGGATCTCTGGTAACTAGTCTCTATAATCAGATAATCATGACCTTGTCATATTATCCCGATGACTGCAGTACATAAGAGTACTAGTTCCGTATCCTACGTGACCATCATCTCCACTATGACTGGAGTGATACTTCCATCTTGACATCACACCCAATACACTACGATTCTCAATATACCTAGAAGTGGCATACACAGAACCGGTTAAAGCCCTGGACGACCAAAACCAAAGTATATTGATTGTCGCAAGTATTAGCGGTGCAAGTCTCAGGTTAAGACCAAATACACCTACCCTGATTCGGACTTCCATAAACACATAGTCATACTACCAATGGAATTCTGAGGGGTCTATCCTGAACGAAGTTGTTTCCGTACCATCGGTAAACACAACCTCCTATTACACTTGCATGAGTATCTTATACCCAAATATATGAGAACTATGTCGTTATGCTCCCACAACGCGCACAAGTGTAATACTAGTCTATTCCGCATTATCGATGTCCAATCTCGATAATACTACTACTATGGATGTTTTAATGATTAAACCTTCGTGGATTGATACTGTCTCATATCATCTCAATCTGGAACTAATCATAAGGACATTTTATCATTTATATATCCCGGTAATCTAATTACAAATGATAAAAGAGCAATTTCCTTTGTCACATAGTTAATTTGTACAACAACACCATGATCTGTACAAATAGTGATGCTATGAGTCATAATTGTCCAAAGAAACTTTCTGTGTAACTTCATATTTTTTCATTAAGGACTCAAAATGCCTGTTATAAAAGTGTTTACCTCCATCACTTATAATGGCCCGAGGGATTCCAAATCGACTTAAATATTTTCTTTTAGAAATTTAATTACAATTTTGTGATCATTGTTTCGACAAGGAATCGCCTAAACCAATTTTGAGACATAATCGACCACAACTAAAATATATAAAAATCCAAATGATGGTGGAAATTGACCCATGAAATCTATTCCCTAACCATCAAAGATTTCGATGACAATGATAGGATTTAAAGGCATCATGTTTTTTTGAAATGGATCCTAACTTTTGACAATTTTCACAAGTTTTGCAAAAAAGCATGGGTATCTTTAAAAATGGTGGGCCAATAAAATCCACACTGCAAGATTTTTGCAGCATTTTTTTAGATGAGAAATGACCTCCACATGTTTCTGAATGACAAAACTGAATAACACCATTTATCTTATTATCTGGTATGCATCGTCATAAAATTTGATCAGGGCAATACTTGAATAGATATGGATCGTCCCAATAGAATATTTTGACTTCGGTCAAAAATTTATTCTTGTCTTGATGGCTCCAATCTGGAGGTATTTTTTTTATTGCAAGCAAAATTGAAAATATTAGCATACCAAGGCATTGTATTTACATAAAATAAAAAATCATCAGGAAAATAGTCATTGATAGGAGTTGTGTCAATTGATGACTCATTTGTGAGTCTCGATAAATGATTTGCAACTACATTCTCTGCTTCATTCTTGTCCTTGATTGTGAGATTGAATTCTTGAACAACTAAATCCACCGTAGTAATCTTAGCTTTGTATTCGGTTTAGACATCAAATATCTAACAATAACATGGTCACAATAAACAACGGTTGAAGAACCAATTAAATATGATCGAAATTTATCCAATGTTAATATTACAACAAGTAGTTCTGACCGGCGTAATCATACGCGTATAACGCAAGCGCATGTATCGTTCAAGTAGTATAAAAGTATCGATCCCACGAGGACTTAAAACCTTTTGTTATCAATTTATGAAGTTAAATGTTTACAAGTATCTAATGGATCGATTGTTTGATTGGGTGATGACTTTAAAACTTAAAACAAGTAAATAAATTTGCTTGAAAGTAGATTGAAGAAAATTCAAATTTATAAAACTATCCAGGGTTGTGAATCCTTCCAATATCTTTTTAAAGATGAAGTGGTTATTTTACATTTGTGTAATATATTGGTTTATTAACCTAGAACATAAAATTATGTAAAAGCCTCTTCCGATTGTCAAATACAAATACCATGTATAACCCAATTAATCATATTCCTATGTTAACCAAGTTATCTGAATTCATTAAGATTAAGTTCCAATTATGGCTACCCCCGCCCGACAGGTATATTACTATCATGTAAGGAAATCTATTAAAGGGTCATATATCCTCAATGAAGATCGTGGGCTATTGACTCTAAGGTCTTTAACCTAAAATCTCTTTTCCAAGTTCATTTTAAGTTTACCAGTTCAATTTTATTAATGGCCAGTTAATAAAAAGCATTAGGATTAAGGCTCAATAAATAAACTTTTATATTACCCAAACTGTAATTTAACCCCTTATAAACCGGTGATATTGGATTTCATCACAACCCCATATAACTGGCTTAGTTACGACACATATTTACGGGTAGTAAAAACTTAAATAAAAGAAAAGACATAAAGTAAATGTTGGAAATTAAATTACTGGAAAGTAAATGCTGGAAGTAAATAAAGTAAAAGTACAATAAAGAAAATATTGAGGTACAATGATCCACTTTTATTACTACTATTTTAGATATCTCCCTTAATATAATATATTAACTTTGCGTGATAATTACCAACCAGCCATATAGGCGATATCCTGATTAAGTCAAATTAATAATTAATTACCAACCGACTAATCAGGCGGTATTCATGCTTAGTCAGGTTAAAACTAATTTATAATTAATTATCAACCAACCAATATGGCAATATCCTTGTTAAGTCGGATTTTAAATAGTTATTATATTATAATTAGGGGATATTAATCTAAATAGCAATAATAAAAGCTTTACCTTTTACCCCAGCAAGGGGGAGTTACCTCCTCATTGCTTGAAAACTAAAAACTGAAAAAGTAAAGAAAGGAAAGTATTGTGCGTAAAAGTAAATTGCGGAAAGTAAAAAATGAAAAGTAAAGAAAAGAAAGTGCGAAAGCGGAAATTAATTACTGAAAGCTGTAAATAAATAAATAAGATACAATCTTCTTAGTTATTCTTAAGGAATTTCAAAGAAGAAAGTATGAATTTACAAATGAAATGGCTTGGTATTTATAGGCAAAACTTTGCCTCCATTATTAATTGCTCCACCAAATCCATTATTAATTGCTCAATTAATTGCTCCATCAAATCCATTATTAATTGCTATCATGTTTGGTGGGAGTTTGACTATTTTTTATTTTTTATTTATTTTTTTACTTTGAAAATAACTTTAATAATTACGTATAACACACTTCTGGATGTTTCATCAATTTCTGTCATAAAATCTTCAGAATTCGAAATTATTTTGTTCTTCAAAGTTGTATATCTTTGAGTCTTCTTTAATTTGGAACTTTAAACAGCTCTATCCGATATCGGAATAAAAAGTTATGCCTAAAATAAGACAGTTGCGCAAAATTAAAATTTCCGAAACTGCATTTTGTTAGAACGCCCTTTCAAGTTTCCAATCTCCAAAATTAATATGTCAAGTCCAATTTTTTGCCCTTATTTGACCCAAATTCATCATAAATGATTTCATTGAGTCCCAACATTATTTTATCTGTAAAATAAACTAAAACACATCAAAACGTTCATCAAACCCGAGAAACTAAACAAAATATTAAGTAAAATGGGCGGTAAATATTGATATATTTTTCGCTCATCACACCCCCAAACCTAACATTTTGCTAGTCCTCGAGCAAAACAACAAAATAAAATACAATAAATAATTAAAATTAAACTAAGCCACTTTCGTAGGGATCACGGTTGCATTTAGCGTATGCAACAAGCCTTTAAACCCCTAGGTGTCCCTAGTGGACGAGTTGTAGTCTCGTGAGGGCTTACAGCAACGATACCCACAAACGTTTTACAAAAGTAAAAAGATAATAAAACTAATGCACACAAAAGCAAAAAGACAAGAGAAAAGAGAATAAAGAAGTTAGTAACTAAACAGATGAAACTTCTTATCCAAGTTAATAGTTGTTTTATTTCTTTCTAAATTACCGAATAAGTGAATTCTCCGATTATTTTTTTACCATTCTTCATATACATAGCCAACAAAATATTAATCAACTCATTTTTCCCACAATAGTCACAAGTGCAGTTGAGAAGAAAATAATATTTTTGTCCTAAAGTTTTATCAGAATTCACATATTTTTTAGCAATTGAATATTTTTCTGATTTTTTTTTTTGATTTTTTTTATTTATTTTTTTACTTTGAAAATAACTTTAATAATTACGTATAACACACTTCTGGATGTTTCATCAATTTATGTCATAAACTCTTCAGAATTCGAAATTATTTAGTTCTTCAAAGTTGTATATCTTTGAGTCTTCTTTAATTTGGAACTTTAAACAGCTCTATCCGATATCGGAATAAAACGTTATGCCTAAAATAAGACAGTTGCGCAAAATTAAAATTTCCGAAACTGCATTTTGTTAGAACGCCCTTTCAAGTTTCCAATCTCCAAAATTAATATGTCAAGTCCAATTTTTTGCCCTTATTTGACCCAAATTTCATCATAAATGATTTCATTGAGTCCCAACATTATTTTATCTGTAAAATAAACTAAAACACATCAAAACGTTCATCAAACCCGAGAAACTAAACAAAATATTAAGTAAAATGGGCGGTAAATATTGATATATTTTTCGCTCATCACACCCCCAAACCTAACATTTTGCTAGTCCTCGAGCAAAACAACAAAATAAATTACAATAAATAATTAAAATTAAACTAAGCCACTTTCGTAGGGATCACGGTTGCATTTAGCGTATGCAACAAGCCTTTAAACCCCTAGGTGTCCCTAGTGGACGAGTTGTAGTCTCGTGAGGGCTTACAGCAACGATACCCACAAAAGTTTTACAAAAGTAAAAAGATAATAAAACTAATGCACACAAAAGCAAAAAGGCAAGAGAAAAGAAAATAAAGAAGTTAGTAACTAAACAGATGAAACTTCTTATCCAAGTTAATAGTTGTTTTATTTCTTTCTAAATTACCGAATAAGTGAATTCTCCGATTATTTTTTTACCATTCTTCATATACATAGCCAACAAAATATTAATCAACTCATTTTTCCCACAATAGTTACAAGTGCAGTTGAGAAGAAAATAATATTTTTGTCCTAAAGTTTTATCAGAATTCACATATTTTTTAGCAATTGAATATTTTTCTGATTTTTTTTTTTGATTTTTTTTTGATTTATATACAATATCTTCCATCTATGTAGTGAGCTTTGGGCCAGTGACTCCCAAACAAGTTGGTTTTATGGCACTAGGTGTTAAGATACCCCTACAGACTTAATTACTCAGACTTCAGATATATATATATTTTTTGCAACATCTTTGATCCATGTAGCGTGCTTTGGGCCAGTGACTCTCAAACCAGTTGGTTTTAGGGCACTAGGTGTTAAAACACCCTTACTGACTTAATAACTCGGATCTCAGACGTTTTTTTTTTACTCTATCGTTTTTATAGATGCTTCCTCCAATTAAAATAGAGCACTGAATATTACAAACTTTTCAATTATAGCTCATGTCTGTATGTTACCATGTATGCTGATAATACCTATCAACTGAGCATATGAAGATTCATTTTAGTCAGTATTATGGAGAATTCACAAATTAAATAATTTAAAAGGAAATAAACAAAAATTAACTTGTTTCGAAATAGGTTGAGATATGTCTCAGGAATGGAAATTCCTTACACATCTATCTCACACCAATTTCACCTGATTAATCAAATAAAAACACAAAAATACAAAATATATTTTTTTTTTTTTTTGTAAAATTTTTCAATTTTTTTGGCTTTTTCGAAAAATTTTGACTAAAAATAAAACAATAAAAACAAGATACAATTTAATTATTCTCCTCCCTCAAACCTAAATGAGACATTGTCCCCAATGTCTTAAACAGTAGAAGAAGAGTTTAGAAAACCGTACCTGGTTAGCTCAAATTCTATATCTAAATGAAAAGTTAAAGGTTAAAATCCAGATTTATCCGACGCCTCTTACCACGATCATTATCGGACCAGTTTATCTTGGAAAGAATGGGGTCAATTTGAGGTTCAAATACTAAGATTTGGTCAATTAAATCTGGGGCAGTTCTGGCAGTAAAGATGAGTTCTTTTACAGGCTTTGACACGAACCCATTTCTCCGGACATCATCAAAAAACACACAAAGAAAATCATAAAATCCATCAACATTGTACAGTCCAAGCGGTTTCTGGTGTATGTTCAAGTTTGCCCAAGATAGTACTGTAAAAATTTCCTCCATCGTGCCCAAGCCTCCTGGCAAAGCAATAAAAGCATCAGCACGGTTAATCATCTCTACCAGTCGTTCAGACATACCTGGCACAATTATTTCCTCGCCGTTTGATGATCCAATAAGATTCGCCTCCGCCAAGGGTTTTGGGATGATTCCCAAGACTTGACTGCCTCCATCTTGTACAGCCTTTGAGACCTGATATTAGTTATGCAGTAAGCGTTACTAGCATATATCAATCAAATCCATGTAACGACAATTGGATGGTCGTTAAACATATCCTAAAGTATCTAAAAGGTACAAAGGATAAGTTTCTTATTTATGGAGAATGTGATTTACAGATAAGAGGATATACAGATTCTGACTTTCAGTCAGATCCCGATGATAGAAAGTCTACCTCAGGTTTTGTATTTACTCTTAATAATGCTGCAGTTAGTTGGAAGTGATCCAAACAAGGATCAACAGCTGATTGTACCACTGAGGCGGAATATATTGCGACATCAGATGTTGCAAAGGAAGCTGTATGGATTAGAAAATTTATCACTGAATTGGGAGTTGTTCCAAGCATCGAGGATTCGATCTCGTTGTTCTGTGATAATAGTGGTGCCGTTGCACAAGTAAAAGAACCCATAGCACATCGGAAATCGAAACATGTGGAATGAAAGTACCACATTATTCGTGAGATCATCACTCGAGGAGATGTTGCCATATCCAAGATATCTGGAGAGGACAACATAGCAGATCCGCTTACGAAGGACTTGCCTCCAAGACTATATGATAGACATGTAGAGGCGATGGGCATTAGATACCATCAAATTTGGCACTAGAGCAAGTGTGAGAAAATGTTGGAATTGGTGCTCGGCGCGCCAAATTTTATTGTATTTATTATAAATACAATGTACATTTTTGTTTTATTATGAATAAAATTAAGTAATTTTCATCAATATAATCTAATATATGGTAAGGACATAAATGACCTTAGAATGAATGGTTGTGACATAATTGCAAAAGCGCCGCAATTGTTACTGAGAAATGTCACAATACGATTCATTCTTAAATTGTTCCTAGTCAAGGTTTACATACTTGGTCAGTTAGTAAACTAGTGCGACCGGTACATGTAGTATATTAGAATTGTTCTAATGGTTTGACTCAGTAAACCATAAGTCTTGGGAAACTCATATAGACACGTAGGTATTTATTAGATAAATATTGAACGACTCATTCAAATATTCCTGATAGATGGTACACCAATGTCAATAGGAATCTTTACGAGACGAATAACATATTAGCTCATTTGAATTGAGATACCACTGTGGATATGTGAGATATCCTCCATACTTTGATGACAGTAACGTCAACAATCTGTTAATATCAGACCTCCATCTGTTCGTTGGGTATGGACTGATACTCATGAGATCCTATGATGTATCCAGATATGATCTGTTAGTCCCGTGAAAGGGAATTAGGTGTCCAATTTGTGATTCTTTGAAATCCTTGGCCGATGTATGATTCGGAAACAAGTTTCAAATATTTATATAAGAATCATAATTATGTCGCGACACATGGATTGTTCATAGCAGAGATTTGACGTTTAATCTATATCTCCGGAACAATTCAGATAACCTATGACAGATGGATTATATATATGTGGTGACTTCGACTTGGATGGTTCAACTTGATTATCTGTGGTCGTCGTAATTTGTGAGTGGACAAATTACGGACATGGAAATGGTTTCCGTGATAGATAAACTTGAACCTAGAGAGTCCCATAATATAAAGTGTACTTGTTGAGCATCTGGGCAATTAATTATGGATAATTCAGATTATTCATAAATTACACATGCTTATTAAATAATGTGTATTTGTATACGATACATAATTTAGATTAGATACACATTATTAACCTATTGGACTTTGACACTTGTTTTGTTATTATTATTAATTAATTAATTAATAAGAAGAATATTCTTGGAATATTTTTCCATTTGTTTATTTTGTTTTTTTTGTTAATTATTAAATAAATTGATTAATTTGTTAATTAATTTATTTTTAATTAAGAATATTACATGGAATATTCTTAATCTTTGGCAAAATTTGATTGGCCAAACCATGTGGTTTTAACACATGAATTTAATTAACAAAATATCAAAATATTTAATTCAATTTGGATAAGATCATGAGGTGGGAAAATCCTAGCCAAAATTAATTGCTAATTTTGAAAGAAAATGTTCTTCATTTTCGCCCATGGGCTTAAAAATATAAATTGGAAATTGTTTTCATTTTGTTAGGGTTTTTAGCCTATCTCATGTGTTGAGAAACCAAAAAGAAAAAGAGATTAAGGTTCTAACAAATTAATCAACACTAAAGGATAAGAAGTTGAAGCAACTGGAAACTAAATTAAGGTAATTTTGGATTTCCAATTTCTTTATTTATTGTCTTTATTTCTTGAGCATGGAAATATATATTGGATATGTATTTTTGCATGTCTTAATAATATATGTATCATGGATATATGTTTGAAGCAAAACCTTGGTGTTGAGTGATCATGTAACCTTAATTGTTTTCTTTTAAGCATGTTTTTAAGGATTAATTATTGAATTATGTTGGTTTCTATTAAGGTCCCAATATCATAAACAAGCATGAAATATGTGTGAATACAAATCAACGAAGTTGCGGAATACTCACATCGATCGGTTAAGCGACGTTTTGAAGAAAAAAACTCGAATTTCTACTCATGGGACTGCTCGGCAGTGGCAGTGACAGTTCACTGGTTTTGCCTCGGTTTTGGTCCTTCGTCAAGCTCCAAGCTTCGTCGAACGATTCCCGGCTCATAGGTGGACATCCCTATCACCTTCGCATGTCTCTCGGAGTGCTAGCTCTTGTGATTTTTGCCACAAAAACCACACACTCATGATTCCCTTCTTCTCTGCAAAACCAGAAGAAACAGCCCCTTGGGCGTGTTTGTGAATAGAGAAAAGAGAGGAGTTGTGTGTGAGAGTGAGAAAAATGTGTATTAGTTTTAATTGATTTCAAAAATCAATAACATATACCAATTTTTCTCTTTGAAAAGTCAAGCTATTAAAGGCTTCAACTACTCCCATCATTCCATCAATCCATCAATCAATGAATAGTGACTGGCATCAATCACTCAAAGTTAAAGACATTCATCACTTGATTGACGAATGATGTGACGCTAGATGCGACTAGCGATTTGACGCTTGATTTGACTTGCGTGCCGCACTCGAATTCGAAATGCGAATGCGCTCGCAAATAATCCCGGGCTCGGGTTCGTTAATTCCAAATTAACAAATTTTCCGCTGCGACGTAATTAAATCTAATTTAATTAAATAATCATGTCTAGCATAATTACTATGCACGTCGCTTACAAATTAATTCTAAATTAATTCGTTTGCCCGAATTAAAATCTAATTTTAATTCCGCGTCGAAATCCAATTTCGATTAATATATCGAATATATTAATTTATCGATTAATTCCAAATTAATCGTTATCTCTCTTTAAATGATATTTTATCCCAGATAAAATATCTCCGTAATTAATCCCAGATTAATTTTCTCTCTCTCTCTCTAATTAATCCTAAATTAATTTAGAGTGCGAGTCATACGTCATCAGTGAATCTTTGGGAAGCGACCAATGAGATCCCCAGATATGTTGGAAGTAAATTCGGTCGTCGGACTATCCGAACACGTAAGTACCTCGTACTACGTTTATACCGATTTACAAGACAAGGTTGGCTTCTAGCAAAGCACCATGCCTACCCAATTCTCCATAAATATCCTTACAGGAATAAAGGATCTATATCAGGCGTAGTATACGTAGTATTGCGTATTTCTGTCCAGTATCGGATGATCACGTGCTAGGCCTGGGGCTGGAATTGTGTCTGCCCCGTACGAAGCACATGTCGGATGTCTGGTAACTAGTCTCTATAATCGGATAAACACGACCTTGTCATTTTATCCCGATGACTGCAGTACTTAAGAGTACTAGTATCGTATCCTACGTGACCATCATCTCCATATGACTGGAGTGACACTTCCGTCTTGACATCACACCCAACACACTACGATTATCAATATACCCAGTATTGGCGTACAAAGAACCTGTTAAAGCCCTGGACGACCGCAACCAAAGTATATTGATTGTCGCAAGTATTAGCGGTGCAAGTCTCAGGTTAAGACCAAATATACCTACCCTGATTTCGGACTTCCATAGACACATAATCATACTACCAATGGAATTCCGAGGGGGTCTATCCAGAGCGAAGCTGTTTCCCGTACCATCGGTAAAACATAACCTCCTATTACACTTGCATGAGTATCCTATACCCAAATATATGAGAACTATGCCGTTGTGCCCTCACAACGCGCACAAGTGCAATACTAGTCTTTTACGTATTTATCGATGTCCAATCTCGATAATACTTTGACTAGGGATATTTAATGATTTATCCTTCGTGGATTGATACTGTCTCATATCATTCTCAATCCAGAAAAAAATCATAGGGACCTCCTATCATTTATACACCTTGGTGATCTAATCACAAATGATAAGAGTGCGCAATATCCTTTGTCACATAGTTAATTTGTACAACAACACCATGATCTGTACAAATAGTGACACTATGGGTCATAATTGTCCAACAATCTCCCACTTGGCCTATAGCCAGTCACTCGAGTGTCTTACACCCGAACTATGTACGGTTGGCTCAAATTACTGAGGAAAGGCTTTCGTCTACGGATTTGCATGATTATCGTCTGATGTGATTTATTCGATCATCACATCGCCACGATGTATGATCCGAACGAATCAGATGAATATCGAAGTATGTATCTGGATCATTGATAAGACCATTAATTCTTTAGCCTGTGCTGACGCCTAGCTCAGCTACTAACAGAACTATATCTAATCTAATTAGATTTTGTATCGACCCAGAAGGCTTCTATTGCCGCCTCAGCTGCAGCAATAACCCGCATTTGTTGTTTATAATGTAACAGTATCTTGCTTGGAAGATTTCCAGCACACTGTTCCGTTATTCAAACTGTATAGTACCGTTTGCGACTTATAGTCATTTTATCGGTTTGGAAACTTGCAGTAGTGATCCCAGTCACTTCAAGTTCTCCTTCTCCATAGACTAAGACAACATCCTTAGTTCTCTAAGATACTAACGGATGTTCTTAACATCAATCCAGTGACTATCACTATGATTGGCCTGTTTGTGAATCCATATGCTCAAAGCGTACGAGACATCAGGTCGTGTACATTTTTCAATGTACGATTTCTCGGAGAGTTTTCTGAAAGCCAAGCTTTCGCCCATTTTTATTATGGGAATATCATTTCCAAGAAATGACATATTATCATTATTTATATAGGACAGCCACTGTCAGTGCGCTCCCACTAATCCTCTTATATACACAAGAATCATTTCTTTTTGAATTAAATCATACTCCATTATGATTACATCAAACGAAAATTCTAAAAACCTATGCTTGCTTCAATCCAAACATAGATCGAATAACCTGCAAACCTCGTTTGCTAGTTTTGGTATGACAAAACCGACAGGATGTTGTAAACATCCTCCAAAAGGTTTCCTTTTCAGGAAAGCAATTTTCCCGTTCCAGCTGCCATATTTCATACATGAAACATGCAGCTTTAGCAAGCATTATCCAAATGGATTAACCGTGGCAACAGGTAAAAGGTTGAATCGTAATCAACACAATGTTGATAACGATACCTTTCCGTTAAAAAGCCTAGCTTAGTACGTTGGTATGTTTCCTTCCATGTATGTCTTTCTTGAAGACTTATAGTACTAATAGGCACAATGCCTTGCGGTACATCAACTAGTGTCCAAACTTGTTGATATACATGGAATCCATTTCGGATCATATGGCACTTTGCATAATAGGGAGTCGATACCTTGTATCGCTTCCTCATACGTAGTCAGTTGGTATGCCTCAATAAGATTGACATCTTTATGAGGTGAGATCAGAAACCCATACCCCAGGTTGTTTTCTGACTCTCTCCGACATACGTGGTTCTTGTATATTCGAAGATTATGGTAATAGTTTCATCATTGATGGACTATTTGTGTTCCATTAGGAATCGATGTCTGGAATAGTATTTCTCCGATTTTCATCGAGTTTTACTATCCTCCCACTTACCATTGCATATCGGTATTCCTCTTAGGAAAACCGCATGGTGAGCAACAATCTAATTATTCTCAAGTGAGTTGTATAAGTATAATACTTTGGTATCCCTAGGATAACCTACAATTGGCACTTATCCAATTTGGGTTTTAGTTTGGTATCATCCAAACATATGCCTAGCATACCCAAATTATCAGGAATGAGAAACCTGGTTTCTTTCCCGTTCATATCTAATATGATATCTGTCAAACATATTTTTATGGAACCTTATTCAAAATAAGTTCTGCACTGTTTAAAGCTTATCCGTTGAAGGAAATGGTAGCTCAGAGCGACTCATGATTAACCTTATCATGTCTAACAAAATTTGGTTTATCAGTTCAGACACACCGTCAAAATGACGTGTTCCGTGAGGAGTCCTCATTGAAAGAATACTATACTCTTTCAAGTATTTTAGGAACTTATTGCTTAAGTATTTTCCATTACGGTCTTACCGTGACAGTATAATACTATAGCTGATCTGTTTATCTATTTCGTGTCGAAACTGTAAAAGTTTTCGATTTGTGTTTCTTCAAAAGAAACACATAACCATTACGCGATGCCACATCCGTAAAGGTTACGAAATATTCATATCCACTTCTAGACTAGTTAGATTTGGGCCCACTTGCTTCACCATGAACTAGGGCTAACAGATTGGTGGCATTTGCACTTTTACCAAGTAAATAGTGTTTTAGGCACTTTGCCCAATAAACTAGATTCGTAGACTTTATTTGAATGAGATCAAATTAGTCCTAGTACCCACTCTTCAAAAGTGCGGATATACGATTCTTGTTTTAGTTGTGTCCCAGATAACAATGCCACAATTAGTTTCTTCTGATCAAATCAGTTTGAGCTGTTTGTTTGTCATGTTATATATGAGATTTATTTATATTCAAAATATAAATGTTGTTATTCACATCTAAAGTGTTTATCTCAATATCATCTTTATATAATGAAACACTTTAGTGTTCTAGAATATAAAGGTTCACCCGCAGCGGGTTAAACACTGATATAGAGATAATGTTTCTAGTCAAACTAGTTACATTATAACAGTTTCCAAAATTAGGTACACCCGAGGGTAGTTCCTAAATTTAGGTATCTACGGTCAAAACAGCGACAGTCGTCCCGTTTCCAATTCGCATATTAATCTCAATTGATGTCATTATCCTGCTCATAGCAGATTCTGAACATCAGTATATATATATTTATCACACTAAGTATCTAAAATCTAATTTTAATACTAGTAGTGAATTTATTTATGACAAACATATTTCGAATTCAGAGCCTTGCTCGTCTTTAATTCCTTCATGTCTGCTTTGTCCAAACGGCAGTCACGCTTCCGCGATCCCGTTTGCCACAATTTTAGCAGACATTTTGGGATATGTCATTTATCTTCCCAGAAGATTATAATGATTTTGCCTTTGCCAGTTTCAACACTCCAGAAGCCTTTGGCCAAGCCTTGGCATTATAGAATATCGAAATAAGGTGCGCCTTGCACTACTTGCCTTATTGCAAACTTTGACTTTGTCTTCTTGAGAATAGTCATTAACTCTCCAAGAGTTAATTATTACAATTTAGTACTTCTAAGATTCTAAGGATAGATTTTTTGAAGATCCTTCAATTTCATTATCATATTTTAAGGATCTAATCCTTAGTTCTGATTCAGAAATTAAGGAGTCTACTGCGACAAGCTAAATGGATTAAGCACTAAAGTTATCATTACATAAAGCTTCCAAAGATTATGCTCTACTATTTGCTTAACTCCGGGCTTAGGCATAATATGTTATTTTATCAAATAAAGTAACTTATTATTTTTCCAGGACCATCCTGAAATTATTCCCAATTTGAAAATTAAACCATTTAAATACATTTTCCCTAGGATCATGTTTTAAATGCCAATCTTTCAATTACATCTTGATTCTAATAGTCCAACTATTTAATCAATGATTTTGGTACTATTTATTATAATGATTACAATAGTCCAACTATTTAACCAACTATAATTTAATAGATTAAAATCATTTATATTGATTACTATAATCCAATTATAAAATCAACTATAAATGAATAGTTTGAATATAGTCCAACTATTTATTAAAAACAACATCTAAATATTAGTCCAACTAACATTTATTTTATTTGACGAATGATATTTGTTTTGAGCGCGTATGGCAAGTAATTAAATGAGTATTGCAAATTCAATTCTTGCCTCCCACTATTTTTCGGCGAGCTTCTAACCCTCTGTCGAGTACTCGGGAAACCGTGTTTCCTAGTGGGCTAGGATCCCGTTAAATATCACACAATCTTGACTTTGGCCAACAAATTATATGATAATTAACTAGGTAGATCTCTAAGATCGATTGGATCCAATCCAATTCCTAGATCCGGTAGGGGGACATCCAAGTCCGAAACATATATCTTATATATGCCAATACATCAAATGTATTACCTAACCTTTTTCCTCTGAATCAACTAAGCCTTGGCTTTGGCACAACAAACTTAGTGATCCCAGTTAAGCGCGACCCATTGACCATGGAAAGCTTCATAATCAATGTCGATGGACAAGAAGTGGTCTTGACTTTGGCCAACAAACCACAACTTGGACAAGACACCAATATGGAACAAAGTCTTCGTGATTCAAACACATCCTCGACGGACAAAGGCCTTGACTTTGGCCAACAAGCCAATGACAGTCTCGGATCTTGACTGAGAATCACTCAATGGAAGGAAAAACGCTTAATATTTTGCGAGGGTTTTTCGAGTGCAAATTGGCAACTAATTTATTATCTTTGTTAAGGTCTCATCATCATACACCCTTAAACATGCATTCTTAATACATAATAAAGCGCATATGAAAAAATAATAATGATATGCGGATGGATACTTTACACATTGATCCTAGATCAAATCTCTCCATTTCTCTCTCCCGCTAGCACATGTATTACTTCTACCCGTTACACTACACTTCTAAATAAACCTCATTTACATTAAGGGGAATATGTGAGAAGAGAATACAAAGAATAAGGAGGTAATAAGGCTGGACACGCAGGTCCTATTTAATAAATCAAATTTATTACAACAATTTCTAAAATTGTCTCACCCATCTAATATCCATCCGATATACATTATTCATGCATCGCAACCATGTATTCACACAAGCATGTTATCAATCAATCTAATCAAATTAATTAATCTGATAATTAGTGATCATCCAATGTTCAAACAACGATTTGATTTTGCTCGAGTCAAACTCGTTTTGCGAATAAGTATTCAAAGTACAAATTCTCGAATTAAATTAAACTACATAATTAAATCCAATTCAATATGCATTTAATTCTAATTCGCTTATTTAATTCCAAATTAAACACTACACTTTATTAATGAACTTTTACGACTTAAATTCCAAATTTAGTCGTTATGGGTCTCAAAGCCCGATTATCGTCCAACGTCAATTTAATAAAAGTCCAATGGGCTTTTAAATAATTTCTTAAGGCGTGGAATTTTGGTCAACTCGGGTCAAACCGAATAACCAAAATCCAATCCGGGAGTTACCCCATAAGCCCAAAAATCAATTTAGGCCCATTAGGCCCAATTAAACTTTAAAGGTTCAATAAGTCGCATTTGGGCTTTATGGAAGCGGTTTTGGGCCCAATTGGATCCAATCCATTTGGCCTAAACCTAACTTGGTACAACCAAGCCCAATAAACCCAATAACAACTTTAAAAGGCCAAATCCAATTTTAAGGCCCAAATAATTAAATTCCAAAAATCCAATTTCCAATTTAATTACACTAAAGTGTATAACACAATTAATCACCCAAATTAATATTTCTAAAACATTAATTTACACAATCAATCATGCTCATTAACAACAAAACATGTCCAACACATTTCATCAAAAATCAAACCCAATCATGCTTACTTTAGTCTCGGCAATTTGGGGAATTTTGTGTCCGATTCGGTTTCAATCCAATTAATTCCACAATCGACATTAAATCAACATCCCAATTGATTCCAACTCATCCAATGAATCAAAAATCAAAAAATTCCAAGACTAAAAAGGGCATTAGGCATTCGGCCAACACAAATTTTGGGCAAAAAATTGATCCAATCCAATTTCATGAAATTGATCCAATCAAACTTCAATTCAACATGTTTTAAGCATACTCAATCATCCAATTCAACCAAATCATGCTTGAAAATATTTTACCCAATTTTAAGCCCTAAACTTTTTCATGCTTTAACCTTGCTCTAGATGCCATTGTTGGTTTCTATTAAGGTCCCAAGTTCATAAACAAGCATGAAATATGTGTGAATACAAATCAACAAAGTTGCGGAATACTCACATCGATCGGTTGAGCAATGCCTTGACGAACAAAACTCGAATTTCTGCTCATGGGACTGCTCGGTAGTGGTAGTGATAGTTCACTAGTTTTGGCTCGGTTTTGGTCCATCTTCAAGCTCCAAGCTTCGTCGAACGATTCCCGGCTCATACGTGGACTTCCCTATCACCTTCACATGTCTCTCGGAGTGCTAGCTCTTGTGATTTTTGCCACAAAAACCACACACTCATGCTTCCCTTCTTCTCGGTAAAACCAGAAGAAACAGCCCCTTGGGCGTGTTTGTGAATAGAGAAAAGAGAGGAGTTGTGTGTGAGAGAGAGAAAAATGTGTATTAGTTTTAATTGATTTCAAAAATCAATAACATATACCAATTTTTCTCTTTGAAAAGTCAAGCCATTAAAGGCTTCAACTACTCCCATCATTCCATCAATCCATCAATCAATGAATAGTGACTGGCGTCAATCACTCAAAGTGAAAGACATCCATCACTTGATTGACGAATGATGTGACGTTAGATGTGACTAGCGATTTGACTTGCGTGCTACACTCGAATTTGAAATGCGAATGCGCTCGCAAATAATCCCAGGCTCGGGTTCGTTAATTCCAAATTAATGAATTTTTCGCTGCGATTTAATTAAATCTAATTTAATTAAATAATCATGACTAGCATAATTACTATGCACGTCGCTTACGAATTAATTCTAAATTAATTCGTTTGCCCGAATTAAAATCTAATTTTAATTCCGCGTCGAAATCTAATTTCGATTAATATATCGAATATATTAATTTGTCGATTAATTCCAAATTAATCGTTATCTCTCTTTAAATGATATTTTATCTCAGATAAAATATCTCCGCAATTAATCCCAGATTAATTTTCTCTCTCTTCTAATTAATCCCAGATTAATTTAGAGTGCGAGTCATACGTCATCGGTGAATCTTTGGAAGCGACCCATGAGATCCCCGGATATGTTGGCAGTAAATTCGGTCGTCGGACTATCCGAACACGTAAGTACCTCGTACTACGTTTATACCGATTTACAAGACAAGGTTGGCTTCTAGCAAAGCCCCATGCCTACCCAATTCTCCAGAAATATCTTTACAGGAATAAATGATCTATATCAGGCGTAGTATACATAGTATTGCGTATTTCTGTCCAGTATCGGATGATCACGTGCTAGGCCTGGGGCTGGAATTGTGTCTGCCCCGTACGAAGCACATGTCGGATGTCTGGTAACTAGTCTCTATAATCGGATAAAAACGACCTTGTCATTTTATCCCGATGACTATAGTACTTAAGAGTACTAGTACCTTATCCTACGTGACCATCATCTCCATATGACTGGAGTGACACTTCCGTCTTGACATCACACCCAACACACTACGATTCTCAATATACCCAGTATTGGCGTACACAGAACCTGTTAAAGCCCTGGACGACCGCAACCAAAGTATATTGATTGTCGCAAGTATTAGCGGTGCAAGTCTCAGGTTAAGACCAAATACACCTACCCTGATTTCGGACTTCCATAGACACATAGTCATACTACCAATGGAATTCTGAGGGGGTCTATCCAGAGCGAAGCTGTTTCCCGTACCATCGGTAAAACATAACCTCCTATTACACTTGCATGAGTATCCTATACCCAAATATATGAGAACTATATCGTTGTGCCCTCACAATGCGCACAAGTTCAATACTAGTTTTTTACGTATTTATCGATGTCCAATCTCGATAATACTCTGACTAGGGATATTTAATGATTTATCCTTCGTGGATTGATACTGTCTCATATCATTCTCAATCCAGGAACAAATCATAGGGATCTCCTATCATTTATACACCTATGTGATCTAATCACAAATGATAAGAGTGCAATCTCCTTTGTCACATAGTTAATTTGTACAACAACACCATGATCTGTACAAATAGTGACGCTATGGGTCATAATTGTCCAACAAATTAATCACAAAATTAAAACTGTCATTCTAGAGTGATGTTACCACTCTAATGTTACCTAGAATTATTTAAAATTTTGGAGTAAATTAATTGGATTAGTTTTGTAAATAAATTGAATTTTAGCATTAAAATTGGACAAAAATAATTCTGGATCAGATATGGTTTTGGACTGTAAAACATAATATTTTTTAGGTAAAAATATGTTATTTGGATGATTTTGGATGTGTATTTGGTGGTGTATTAATTCCGGAAATTGTTCCGGGATGAAAACGCGAGAAAACAGCCAAATTCGCATCGAAACGGGCTCGTTACATCGTGACACTGAAACCAGCGAACTGGGCACTGTTCAAGCAGCCCAAGGGCTGACTTAACACTACCCAAGTGATCGGGTTGGCCCAGCTCGGCGGTTGGTCAACCAATTTGACCGTTTTCCCGTTACGCGTAGTATTTGTTGAAAAATATTTTCGTAAAATAATTCGTCGTGTAACGATATATTATGTTATTAATTGTTAATAAATAATATATTTAAGCTACTTTGAGTGAATTAATAATATTTGATATTAATTAATTCGTTAGAAAAAATTTTAAAACGTTTAAAAACCATTTTCGCCTTCCACTGCGGGCTTCCGTTGCGCCTACTCTAACAAATACCTCCTTTATTATTCCATGCGGGTAGATGAGAGATCTATCTGTTAGCTGCAATGTAATTATGGTTGGCATCGCCTCACCTATGCTCGACTGTTTGTAGATGGATGAGGGCATAAGATTTATACTTGCACCCAAATGGCATAGCATCTTACCAAAATATCGATTTCCAATAGTGCACATAATAGTAAAGCTGCCAGAATCCTTCAGTTTTGGAGAAAGCTTCTTATGTATAATGGCACTACACTCTTCAGTGAGTGCTACTATTTCAAAATCAGTCAGCTTCCTCTTCTTGGACATCATCTCCTTCATAAACTTCACATAGTTTGACATTTGTTCCAAAGTATCTGCGAATGGGATGTTGATATGGATCTTCTTAAAGATATCGAGAAACTTGGCGAACTGATCATCTGATTTCTTCCTTTGAAAGTGCTGAGGATATGGCAAAGGTGTCTTCGGGATGAGATGTGGTTTACTACTGCGTTGTTCTCTTTTTTTGTCACTGTTTCCTCCTGAAGTGTTGCTTCTTTGTTTTTACTACCTAAGACTTTAGGACTATCTCTAATCTATTTCCCACTCCTGAGGGTAATGGCTTGACACTGATTTTTAGGGTTGACCTCAGTATTACTAGGAAATGCTAATTTATGTTGATAGCCATAGAAGAAATAATTTGTCTAATCTGCACTTCTAAAGATTTCATTGTTCAGCCTCGACTCATTCTTCTCAAATCTATCTGAAGTTTCAGCAACAAATGTGCTAATGATATCTTCTAATGAGGGTTTCTACTTAGCTCTTTGATTATTGAAGCCCGGATGAGGTTGCAAGGTATTCTCTGTATTTGCATATGACAAGTTTGGATGATAATAATTAGGCATGTGATTGGTGAAATCACACATGTTACGTAAACGCACATATCGCTCAAGTAGTATAAAATGCATCAATCCCACGATGACTGAATACATATGCTATCAATTTATAATATTAAATGTTTACGAGTATCTAATAGATTGATTGTTGTTTGGATGGTGATTTTTGTCCGAAACAAGTAAATAAAACAATGCGAAAGTAAATTAAAGGAAAATTCAATATTATAAACTATTTAGGGTTGTGAATCATTCCAATATCTTTTAAAGATGAAATGATTATCTCATGTTTGTGAAATATATCGGTTTGCTAACCTGTAACATAAAAATATACAAAATCCTCTTCCGATGGTCAAACGCAAATACCCAAATAACCCAATTAATCATATGTCTATGTTAATCAAGTTACCTGAATTCACTAAGATTAAGTTCCCATTATGGCTACCCCCGCCCAACAGGTATATTTATATCCTGTAATGAAATCTACCTAAGAGACATTTACCCCAAGATGAGATCGTGAGTTATTGAATCTAAGGCTAAACCTAAAATCATTTTTCCAAGTTCATTTTAAGTTTACCAAATCAATCTTATTAATGGCCAGTTAACAAGAAGCATTAAGCTTAAGACTCAATAAATAAACCTTTATATTTCCCAAGACATAAAATAACCACTTATAAACCGGTGATAATGGAATTCATCACAACTCTAGATAAGGGGTTTAGTTACCACGCATATCTAGGATTATTAAAGACATAAATGACATAAAGTAAAGCTTAAATATTAAAAGATAAAATAAATAATAAAATAAAATATTGGGGTTAGAGGATCCACTTTTACTACTTCTAATTTAGATATCTCCCTTATTATTATATATAAATTGTATGATATTACCAACCGACCATATAGGTGGTATCCTGATTAAGTCAGATTTTTGATTAACTTCAACCGACCATAAAGACAATATCCAATTAAGTCAGGTTAAAATCAATTTAATTAAGTCCAACCGACCATAAAGGCGATATCCCATTAAGTCATGTTTTAAAAATAGTTTATATATTATAACTAAGGGAGATTAATTTAAATTATAATAATAAAAGTTTTACCTTTCACCCTAGCAGAGGGGAGTTACTTCCTCATACTTTAAAGTAAAATAAATAAATATCTATTGCATAAAATAAAAATTAAATACAAGAAAACTGTAAATAAACAAACAAGATACAATCTTCTTAGTATTCTTAAGGAAATCTCCAGAAGAAGGTATGAAAATTTCAAACAAATTCGGCCTCAATTTATTGGCAAAAGTTTAGTCCACGCGTCACGACGCAAAATGCATTGTGCATCGCGACACGCTGTTGATTAATGACACGTGTACGCGGCTTCCTGAGATGATGACACATGGCACACGTTTCGTCGGCAGCTGAATTATTGGCTCGGCATCGCGACGCGTGAAGGCTTGTGTGTCGCGACGCTGATGTCATTACTTACGTCAATTAGGACAAGTGTCGGCTGGTTGCATAATTGATCACTGATGTCATGATGACGTGTGTCGGCAGGCTGATTATGTCAGCGCGTCATGACGTAGAAATTCCAATTTTGCCCTTTTTGTCCGTTTTTCACTGTTTTGGCCCTGATTTGATTCCAGTGAGTCCCGAAACCTTATTTATCTACAAAATACACAAAACACATCAAAATATTCACAAATCTCAAGAAACTATACAAAATATTAAGTAAAATGGGCGATAAATATTGATATATTTTCGGCTTATCAGCATAAAATTGCCTCTATAGTTGTTGAAGTTTCGATTGTTCACATATTGGACTTGCTCAAAGCTTGCTCCTCCGTCTGGTAAGGTCATTCTATTAGCAGCAGCAGCTTCAATAGATGGTTGGCTCTGTTGATTAGTTAACGCTGCTAGATGAGTCGTGAGAGATGACACTGTAGATGTAAGTGCAATAATATGATCTACCTCATAAATACCAGTCATTTTAGTCACAGTAGAGCGTTCATTTGACCATTGGAAATTATTAATGGCCATCTTCTCCAGCAAAGCATACGCATCTTCAAAAGATTTCTTGAACAGGGTTCCTCAAGCAGCTGTATCGACTATGGTCATGTTTGGACCATTCGACCTATTGTAGAATAAATGAATATGAACCCAGTCTTCAAAATTATATTGTGGGTATCTCCTGAGTAGATCTTTGAAGCGCTTTCAGGCCTCGTACAGATTCTTGGTCTCCAACTGCTTAATTATACTTATTTTCGTTCTTAGTTGGGCTTATTTAGCTGGTGGAAATAACCTCGCAAGAAATTTTATAGCCATATCCTGCCATGTCATTATGCTCCCCGTCGGTATTGATTGCAGCCAACCTATCGCTATGTCCCTTAAAGAGAATGTGAATAAATGTAGCCTGATGATCTCTTTAGTCACGCCATTCATCTTTATGGTATCCGTCATCTCTAAGAACATCCTTAAATGCACATTGGGATCCTCTACAGCTAAACCCCCAAATTGATTCTTTTGCACCATGTTGATCAATATAGGTTTCAGCTCAAAATTGTTGGCATTGATTGGTAGATACGCAATCCCAGAATAATTATCGTCAATGACTGGCTTAAAGTGATCTCGGATTGCCACTTGACATGGGTTGTTCTCTATACTTTCAGCTGACATTGCTTCTTTCTCAATTTTCCTTAAAAGAAAATAATAAGAAAAATAAGTTACAAATAAAAATAAAAAATCTAAAATAAAGTCAAGGTTACTTGGTAATAGTATAATGTAAATTAAATTAACAATCCCCGGCAACGGCGTCAAAAACTTATTGCGATATTTTTTTTCAGTAAGTATACGGTGTCAAGTTTGAGTAAAAGATAAGTAATTAGTGTCGAACCCATATGAATTGTAATCAAACTCTCACTAAGCACTATCATTAGTAAACCTAACTTTATTTAGAAGCGATTTAAAATAATCTGAATTTAAAACTAAAAACTAAAGAAACAAGATATTAAAACATTTGATTAGGAGAAACCAAAATAATGGAGATTCTAGAGTCTGATTTTACCTAGTTATCCCCTGTATATTTGTTATGCCAATCAATTATTACTCAATTTTGTTGTTTATAAGTCAAGAATCCTAAATTATTCTAACTCCCTCTCCCGAGTGCCAAGTGAAAATATTATTAACTACTGACTTCGATATCCCTATAAAAATCTAGTAATCAACAACTCATTACGCTTTGTGATTCTTTGTTAACAACTTCGTAGGGATTATAGATTCTCCCGAACTCTACAAATCACCTTAGTTATATTCTCTATATCTTATTCAAAACTCCATCTCCCGAGCGATAGACTCTAAACTGTTGGAATTCTCTAAGGTCCAAGGATCAATTATCAAGCATGAAACAAGTGCAAATACAATCAAAGAAGACACAGAATACTCACAATGAACGGATTGGATGCTACGAAGAAAAATCTTTCTCTTCCATGGTGTAGAAGCTCACGGCAGTCCACTGTATTTCTCTTCCATTTTCGGCCTTGGTCCTCCAAGAAATCTTCAAGCTCCAAGCTTACAAAATGGATTTCAAGCTCACGAAATCACTGCCCTATCGCCTTGGTATGTCTCCTAGAGTGTGCTAGCACCTTGATGATTTGCCACAAATCATCCAAAGCTTCTTCTTAGCTCTCGGTTTTGCAGAAAACAGAAGGAAGAAGAAGGTCCAAGACCGTGTGAGAGAGAGGAGCAATTTTGGCTCCAAAACCGTGAACCAGGAGAGAGAAAATGAAAAATGTGTAATGTATTTTAATTTCCAAAATTCAATTAACATATACCACTTTTTCAATTTTCAAAAGTCAAGCAATAAATGCCATCAACCACCAACATCAATCATTCAAGTGACAACTTGTCACATCACTCAAAGTGACATGTGATTTGACGTTTGATGCGACTAATAATTTGACGCTTGATTTGACTTGCTTGCCGCACTCGAATTCGAAATGCGAATGCGCTCACAAACAATCTCGGGCTCGGGTTCGCTAATTCCAAATTAATGAATTTTCTGTTGCGACGTAATTAAATGATTTTGCCTAGCGAAATCACTATTCACGTCGCTAATGAATTAATTCTAAATTAACTCGTTCACCCGAATTAAAATCTAATTTTAATTCCGCGTCGAAATCCAATTTCGTATAATATATCAAATATATTATTTTATCGATTAATTCCAAATTAATCGTTTTCTCTCTTTTAATTGATATTTTATCCTAGATAAAATATCTCTGTAATTAATCCCAGATTAATTTTCTCTCTCATCATAATTAATCCCAGATTAATTAAAAGTGCGAGTCATACATCATCGGTGAATCTTCGGGAAGCGACCCATGAGATCCCCGGATATGTTGGCAGTAAATTTGGTCGACGGACTATCCGAACACGTAAGTACCTAGTACTATGTTTATACCGATTTACAAGACAAGGTTGGCTTCTAGCAAAGCGCCATGCCTACCCAATTCTCCAGAAACATGCTTACAGGAATAAGCGATCTATATCAGGCGTAGTATACATAGTATTGTGTATGTCGATCCAGAATCGGATGATCACGTGCTAGGCCTGGGGCTGGAATTGTGTCTGCCCCGTACGAAGCACATGTCGGATGTCTGGTAACTAGTCTCTATAATCGGATAAACCCGACCTTGTCATTTTATCCCGATAGCTGCAGCATTTAAGAGAACCAGTCCCGTATCCTACGTGACCATCATCTCCACTATGACTGGAGTGATATTTCCGTCTTGACATCACACCCAACACACTACGATTCTCGATATACCCAGAAGAGGCGTACACAGAAACCGGTTAAAGCCCTGGACGACCAAAACCAAAGTATATTGATTGTCGCAAGTATTAGCGGTGCAAGTCTCAGGTTAAGACAAAATACACCTACCCTGATTTCGGACTTCCATAGACACATAGTCATACTACCAATGGAATTCCGATGGGGTCTATCCAGAGCGAAGCTGTTTCCCGTACCATCGGTAAAACACAACCTCCTATTACACTTGCATGAGTATCCTATACCCAAATATATGAGAACTATGTCGTTGTGCCCTCACAACGCGCACAAGTGTAATACTAGTCTTTTACGTATTTATCGATGTCCAATCTCGATAATACTCTGACTATGGATATTTAATGATTTATCCTTCGTGGACTGATACTGTCTCATATCATTCTCAATCCATGAACAAATCATAGGGACCTCCTATCATTTATATATCTTGGTGATCTAATCACAAATGATAAGAGAGCAATCTCCTTTGTCACATAGTTAATTTGTACAACAACACTGTGATCTGTACAAATAGTGACACTATGGGTCATAATTGTCCAACATAAACATTCATCATCTTAATTTGTGGCCAACAAACTAGAAGCATTAAACACAAAAGAATATAAATAAACTGAATCAAAACTTTATAACAATTAAATTGGCAAATAATACATAGGTTCAAGCATAGGCTACATCGTCCTCTAGAGTAATAGAGTTAGTTCATGACTGAATATAAAAACAATGAAAGCATGGTCAAGAACATAGTGGACATTATTAGAGTTTAAAGAAAGAAACTAGAAGATTAAACCTGAATCGAATCCATTCGTCTTCGGATGTCACCGCCTTCATCTCCTCTTACCGCTCTTCAATCTTCCTCATTTGATCTCTCTAAAATATGTGTTTAGAACTCTTGAGTTGTTTATTAGTTTCCTCTTTAGGGTTTTGGACGAGCTTTTATATTTATAGGGAAGTATTGGAGTCATTGTGCTTGTAGAATAATGATTTCTAATGTTTTTGGGCTCCTGTCACAGCATCGCGACGCCAAATCCTCGGGAAATTCTATATTGGCATCTTGTCTGGGCTTCGCGACGCCAGACCAAATTTTCAGGATAGTGATTTATGCGTATTCTACTTTCCCGCGTGCTTCTGATGCGCATAAGATCCCAAAACACTAGGGGTGAGTAAAATCGGTTTCGGTTCCGGTTCCGCATGGAACCAGAACCTACCCGGAAAAAATTGGTTCCTAACTAAGTGGAATCGGAACCTACCCAATTAAATAGGATACCCTATTATTCGGTTCCGGTCTGATTCCGAATTACCCTATTTATATAACATTGTCAAACTTTAAAAATGTTGGTTTTTAAAGTCTAATATTGCCAGTGGGGTTTAGATTTTAAACTTGAAAAATGAAAGAACTCAACTATATCTCAACCTCAGAACTAAATCTTCCACCGAATATGTAATAGATATTACGTTATAGTTGTTCAGGTGTGCACAAAATCGGCTGCTGCTGCTAGACAGCAACATTAAAGTAAGAAATTATCCAGAATAGATGGAATCAGCATAGGGGTTTAGCACAGTTGAAAAATTGAAACAATCAACACAAATGAGAAGTAGAATGAACAACACAAATTGGAAACACTGCCAGAAAAGCATCTGATGAATTATAAAAAGTTTAGTTGTTTTGTCTAGCATGCATAAAGTAGCCGGAAATATTTTTCATTTTTTATGGAGAATATTTCATTTTCCCCAAAAAATATATAAAAGCATCACAACTTAAATTAAACACCAACACAGTAGGAATAACAATGCAGCCCTGTTTTATATTGCCATTGGGGTTTAGGTTTCTTCCTAGACTTTCTCTGTGTTATTAGTTTGGGCAAAAGAAACATAAACCCCACTTTTCCTTTCATTTTAAATCATGTTTAAAGAACTAAATGAACTGTGAAAATATAATTTATATGCAAAAAAGGATCAGACATCATGAGAGAGAATTTAGAGAATAGACAAGAAAACCTTTGAAAATCGGTTCCATGGTCCGGTTCCGGTTCCGATTATTGTGGAACCGGAACTAGACCGATTAAAAATCGATTCCATCTATTTGGAACCGGAACCGGACTGGTTCCAACCGGTTCCGGGTAGACCCGGAATCGGTGCTCACCCCTACAAAACACGTATATTTGCTCCAAGATCCATGTTCCAATGCTTCCTATCAATAAAACAGAAAAGAAACTACAAAATACATTAAAATGACACGGAACCTAACAAAATAATAATCTAAGAATGCAGGAATAAGTGGGTATAAATCGCACTTATCATATCTCAAGTCGAAAATCACTATATTACTCGACTCGAGAAGATTCCTATTAACGTTGGTGTATCATCTATTAGGAAATCTTCGGTGATCCGTTCAGTGTTTATCGAATAAACATCTACATGTCTATACGAGTCTCCCGAGACTCATGGTTCATTGTGATAAATCATCGGACCAAGTCTCGATATACAACATGTACTGGTCTCAGCGGATTTTACTAACAGATCCGTGTTAGTAAATCTTGACCAGGAACTTTATTTGAGAATACACAACTTATATTGACACTTTACAATGTCAATTACAAATTACGTTGTAACTGCGCACTACGTTGTAAATCTTAAGGTCTTTGTCTAATATATACATATCACTAAATCACATTAAGTTTCAATTTAATCGTTATTAGATCGAATACGTATATAAAAACAAGAGGTGTAATCATAAATAAGTAATATTATGAAGGAAAAAAAAAGAATTATTTATATTCATGAATTGAATATAAATACGATTCAGATTGACGCTCCGAGCACCCACCATAACAGGTTTTTGATATTGACTGATGACTGTCTTCTTTGTGAATTGAAATATGAGTGAACGAAGATATTAGATGATGGGTGTGAGGCTTCAACATCATAAGCCTGCTCAAGACGTGGGCAAGTTTACTTCTTAGCAAATTGACAAAAAGAAGAAAGACGTAGATTCGTGGATGAATGCTTTCTGGAAAATAGATTGTTTAGTAATTATATTTTGGAAAATATCTCAAGATATGTTGGTCTTTAATTCTATTATAATGTTGAGTGTCTTATTTTTACGATAAAAACTTGAAAATAGTAACTTTTAATTTAACATAACTAATTGTAAATGTGTTTTGAAGTATTTTTCAAAATATCAAGACTAAACGAACGTTTAACTTAAAATATAAGGATTAAATGAGAATTTACTTGATGTTTTTTTTTACTCCCTATATTTTGAGTTAATAATGCACTTAACTTTTGTTTTTTTTAATTACTGAAAAAATCTTCGTACATTTATTCATTGTATATCTTCACTTGTTACATTTTTATCCAAAAATATTATAAATATCAGTTACATAATTAACTTAGGATTAAAAGAACTTCCATCAAGATCTAATATCAACTGATCCTGTCTGGTGGGAAAACCCATTTGATCAACGGTGGATTGGGCTCGTATTGTCACCAGTAGAACAACTGAGTGGGCCCAACAAGTGGCAACAGAGTGGGCCCCAGTAATCACATTCCCACACTCTTGAAACCAGAAGAACAAGAATAGACATGTGCGACCGACTAGAAGACAAATTAATAACTTTGGAAGGTTGCTTATTATTAATGGAGAATGATGCGATTAGAGACGGTCCACGTATTACAGCTTTTGAATCTCTTATAATATTGAATAATATGGGCCGTGGGTCCAAGTTTCTATTCATGATGAACTTTCGCCAATTTGACATTACACTCGGATGCCTCATTTCAGTCGCTAAGGGCAGCGACTGACCTTAGCATGTCTCTTATTATTATCATTATTGTTTACAATTCTACAGATATTTACCATTTGAAATCTAGAAGAAAAAAAAATAGATAATATTCTTGTTGTGTTATCCAATTATTTGTTGATATGAGATTGAAAGTCTAGTGACTGAAAGTTTACTTCCTTTAATATTCGAAAAATGTCTATCGTATATCCATATATTTTATGGATAATGAGATTTTAAGCTTGTAGAGGCTCGAACAATTATAGATAACTATTATATCACTCTTTTTTTTCTGTCGAAACCATCCAGTATCCAGTGACCACATTGGGCCCTGACTAATTTTGACTTGAGCCGGGTAGGATCACAAATGCGGTAAAGCTCTCCCAATAAATATTTAACGTAACTACATTCTCAAGCCTCGAACCGAGGACCTTGGTTAATCTAAAACAATCTCCCACCAGCTGATATACACACTTGTTGGTTTAGAAAACTCATTTAAATACATGTTATTGCCTATTATAATCACATAATTACAATACCAATTAAAATAAAGATATTACAATCACTTTTTTACTATATATATATTTGGAGGCTCTAATTTTAAATATTGATATTTATGAGCATGTCATATGACACTTAATCTCTATAATTTATTTTATTATTAATTTATAAAATTAAAATAATAAATATATTAAAACAAGAAAACATACCATAATAAGAACTTCGGAGGTCCAAAGTCAATTCTTCGATCTCCGAAGTGAAACAGAATATGACAAAAAAATTTCAAGTTATCCATTTGTTATTAGGATCTTCGAAGTTGTCTCCAAAGTACTTAGGATTTCCGAACTTAACTTAAGATCTCCGAACTCGACTTAAGATCTTCGAACTCTTATACGAAATTAATGGCTGGTTTGGTTCCTTATTACTTCCCTGATAAGGAGGCATTCATTCTATATCATAATGTTAGAGAACATAGCATGTAGTTGGGGTACATGTAGTAGATATATAAGATATTGCCGAATATCGACATATCGACCTATTGCGCGAGATGTGATGAGATAGTCTTTTCACTTTAGATGCCCCAGTGTATGGTTGATTATTTCGAATGGTCATCAGTAATATCGACTGGGAATCAATCTGGAGGCACCCATTTCAGTTTTCAACTTGGTTGCTCGGGCGGTGATTGGATATTTCGTCTGACCTGATATATGAGGTATTGGAGTGTCTGATTGTGGATGATATGCAGTTTGATCCCATGATGGCTGACAATACAAAATATGACTTGATCAGAGAGCTATCATGGATAGAGTGGTAGGACCGAGGCTTATAGAGAGGGAGCGCTCCTTGTTTTATGATGGTCGATTGCACGCGTTGAAGCGAAAACACATCAAGCTAGGCATTTGGCATATAGAGGATGTCATTCAGTTTATCATCATATTGAGTATCGGTCACGCGGACGAGGTCAATATTTTAGACATTGTATTGCTACACTGCATACTTCAGGTAAAAAATATTATACTAATTAATTTATTAATATTTTATATTATAGACAATTCCTAAAATTTATTTTATTTCTATAGGACCGTATGGTGGACATAAGAGCCCTTATTATAGGGCATTGGTTTCAGGTTCATGCCCATAGTAAGACGGGCATTTCCTATGGCATGGTCATCACCTGGCTCATGCAGCATTTCGAGCTCAATTTGGATGACAAGTGGCCTTATTTCAGCATCTAACTATCATTAACCATAAATTTATGCGACAGAGTAGCCTCTATTGTACAGATGCAGATGATGTTTTCATGACATATATTACAAAATGACTTTTGTATTTTGTCGACAAAGTGATTCATTCATTTAATTCTTTTTTATATGTTTGATAAGTCGTAGTGCTACGCAGAATCAACCATCACAGGTTGATCCTCTTCCTCACCCTTCAGTAGGCTCAGAATGAGCTGGTCAATCTCACGCTTCTCATCCCGTAGCTAGTGGTGATCCCATAGTCACTTTATTATGTGACCGTGTCATTACAATAGAGGAGGGTCAGATGAGGATCGATGATCGACAAAAGATTATGGACGATCGCCTATAGAGAATTGAGGATCAGCAGAAGGGAATGAAGCGTACATTAGATAATGTGTTAGAGCTTCTGAGGAGAATGTCAACTGAGAGGGATCATGAGCCTGATGATGTATTGGCTGACATTAATTTTGATGATTTATAATTTTATATATTATTTTGATGGTGGATTTTGGTTTTATTTTAATTACAGGAATATCACCTCCGAGGGAAAACCTCCTCCAAATGTGAATTTGTTTGGTTATGCGGGAAAACCAAAAGCAAACTTAGCGGAAAACAAGGAAAATACGCCAATCAGACAAGGTGATTTAACGTGGTTCGGTGGATTTTGAGATCCGACCTACGTCCACGGATAAGAACAGGGTGGTACTCTTTTTTATTACTCAAATACCATTCTCGTGTCTCTTCTTTGCCTTTACAAATCGGAGCTTTATGATTCTTAATCCCTCACTCTTGTGATGATTTTCAGATGTCTTCAACTTATTCTTCTACACCCTCACTCTACCCTCCTATTTATAATGGTGAAAAATCAGATTCCTATTTTACAAGAATTCCCAATTTGGAGATGGTCTCCTTTTCCTATCAGGATTCCTAGTCAAAACTATTCCCTTTCCTATAAGGATTCCTAATCAAAACTACATTTACTTCCTTTATCCTATTAGGATATATTAACTTATACTTTACCCCATTAAAGTAGGACAACTTATCCCTTTTCAGCAAGAATATGATGTTTTATCTTCCTGAGCACGCCTCGTCATGTGCTCGGTCTTCATGAGGTCGGTCATGATAGCCATTTGAACTGAGAATGTTGTTGTCGATCTGATAATGCCCGGTCATCCGATCTCAAGTGGTCGGTCACCTATCATCAAATGCTCGGTCTCTTACTGTATAGTGGCCGGGTTCGGCTTTAATGATCTCGCCCAAGAAGGTAATTACCCTTTTTACCCCTGCTGTACTCCTTAAATAACATAGGTCCTGAAACACCATCAACATTTGTCCCATATTTCTCGGTAACAACGAGTTTGTGAGTTGATGCCGGGAACTATAAAAAGATGGTGTGATCATCGCCTTGCTGGTGGTCGCTCCAGAATTTACCGAGAAATTGCTTTCGCCATCAACTAAGTCCTTCTGTTTCTATCTTCATATCCTCGGTTTTTTTGGAGATGCTGACTTTATTCAGAATGATTCTCCACCTCAAGCAAATTGCTTACGATGATGTGCTCGGTGGCATGTGATCTTGTCTTGAGCTGTGAGAGAATGCTCGGACCTGGGGGAATGTTACGTCCACAGTCGAAGGACTGACTCGGTGGGACGCAACCCGACCCCGAGCTGAGAACGACACTTGGACCTGAGGCAATGTTACATCCCCAGTCCGAAGGGCTGACTCGGTGGGACGTACCCCGACCCCGAGCTGAGAAAGGTACTTGGACCAGGGGGAATGTTACGTCCCCAGTCCGAAGGGCTAACTCGGTGGGACGTACCCCGACCCCGAGCTGAGGAAGAGACACTTGGACCTGGGGGAATGTTACGTCCCCAGTTCCGAAGGGCTGACTCGGTGGGACGTACCCCGACCCCGAGCTGAGGAAGAACACTTGGACCTGGGGGAATGTTACGTCCCCAGTCCGAAGGGCTGACTCGGTGGGACGTACCCCGACCCCGAGCTGAAAAGACACTTGGACCTGGGGGAATGTTACGCCCCAGTCCGAAGGGCTGACTCGGTGGGACGTACCCCGACCCCGAGCTGAGAAAGGCACTTGGACCTGGGGGAATGTTTACGTCCCCAGTCCGAAGGGCTGACTCGGTGGGACATCGGCCCGACCCCGAGCTAAGCGAAAGACTTGGGTTCTGGGGGAATGTTACCTTCCCCAGACCAAAGAGGTTGACTCGGTGGGACGTAACCCGACCCCGAGTTGAGTGAAAGACTTTGGGTTCTGGGGGAATGTTTACGTCCTCAGACCAAAAGGCAGACTAGGTGGGACATCGCCCGACCCCGAGCTGTAAGAATCATTGGTCCTGGGGGATGTTACGTCCCCAGTTCCAAAGGGCAGACTCGGTGGGACAATCGCCCGACCCCGAGCTGTAAGAATCACTTGGTCCTGGGGGAATGTTACGTCCCCAGTCCAAAGGGCAGACTCGGTGGGACATCGCCCGACCCCGAGCTGTAAGAATCACTTGGTCCTGGGGGAATGTTACGTCCCCAGTCCAAAGGGCAGACTCGGTGGGACATCGCCCGACCCCGAGCTGTAAGAATCACTTGGTCCTGGGGGAATGTTACGTCCCCAGTCCAAAGGGCAGACTCGGTGGGACATCGCCCGACCGCGAGCTGTAAGAATCACTTGGTCCTGGGGGAATGTTACGTCCCCAGTCCAAAGGGCAGGCTCGGTGGGACATCGCCCGACCCCGAGCTGTAGGAATCACTTGGTCCTGGAGGAATGTTACGTCCCCAGTCCAAAGGGCAGACTCGGTGGGACATCGCCCGACCCCGAGCTGTAAGAATCCCTTGGTCCTGGGGGAATGTTACGTCCCTAGTCCAAAGGGCAGACTCGGTGGGACATCGCCCGACCCCGAGCTGTAAGAATCACTTGGTCCTGGGGGAATGTTACGTCCCCAGACTAATGAGCATGACTCGGTGGGACGTAACCCGACCCCGAGCTGTAACAAACATCGATCTCGACGGTACAAGAGCAGACCCGAGCCGGAAAGAGACATCGGTCTCGGTGGTACAAGAGCAGACCCGAGCCGGAAAGAGACATCGGTCTCGGCGGTACAAGAGCAGACCCGAGCCGGAAAACAAATATCAAAATCATTGTGTGAGCCATAACAAACAAGCATAATCAAATGTCAACCTAAGTCAGAAGAGGTTTACTCACCTTTTTGGGATCTGTTGCCTTTCTTGCAACTCTACACTGGTCACTACAAGCAAGGCTCTTCTTAATATATCATCTCTGCATCTCAGCATTCCACGCATCCGACCGGATGACTTCCGCTATCAACTTGGTCGACCTAAAAAACCGAATGGTCTATGTACACACCGAGATAGCCTTCTTTTACCAAGTCTTCCACCTGCTCCCGCAGGTCTCTGCGCCCGTCCGTTGCATGTCCTCTGGAGTTGTGGTGTATGCAATAAGCCTTTTGGTTCCTCTTGTCCGGGGAAAATCTTCTTTGGTCGGGTTCTACTAAGAGGCCTTTCCCTTGGATCTCCACGACAATTTATCCCAGTGGTTTATTTAGAGGAATGTATGCATTTTCCCCGACCACATGGTTTACTTGGGTCGGCGCCCTTCTCTATTGGTTGTCACGGTGCAGTGGTTTGAACTCCTTGTGCTTCGGGGGTGGTTTTCTGGGTTCTCTTCTATACGGCGGGGGGCGCCCTCCCTTGTGGTTCTTTCTCTGATGGTGTTCCCTTATCGGGATATTTTCTCCTCGTTCTCCAATAAAACGAATTTTCGGGCTACCTCCAGGGCAGTGGCGTAGTCCGGGGTGTCTTGGATCCTCAGGTGGGTCCATAGTTTCCCGACCCTTAGGGCCCCTTTCAGACTTTCCAGGGCTTCTTGGGATTCATACCCTCCGACCTCGAGTACGGTGTTGTGGTACCTTTCAATGAAGCTTTTCAGTGTCTCGTCGTCTCCCTATTTCATGAGCCTTAGTTCTCCTATTGTTTTTTTAGGGGTGCAGGCTCCCTTAAAGTGCCGGATAAACGATTTCTTCAGCTGGGAGAAGTTCTGGATGCTCCCCGGGGCCAGACTTCTATACCATAGGATGGCAGGCCCACCTAAAGTTAAGGGAAATACTTTGCATATGGCGTCGCCCGTCACTCCCTGTACTTCCATCAGGAGGACAAAATTCTCGATGTGGGATTTTGGGTCGGAGTGTCCTTTGTATGGTGCCATGGTCGGCATGTTAAATCGTTTCGGGAACTGTGCTGACCTTATCTCTTCTGTAAGGGGAGACCCTTCTTCCTCGCCTCGGGTGTCTCCTGCGCCGATCTTGAGGCCTTCTTCCCATCTGGTCATCTCTTTTCTTAGCCAAGATTTTATTTCACGGGCTGTGCCCCCGTGTCGCCTTCTGTGTCCTTCTGTTCTCCTGTCGTTCGGGGCGCGGCGTTCCTTAAGCTCGGAGGTCTCCTGTACGTCTTCGTTGTACTTTCTATCTTCCCTCTCGGAGTTGTAAAAATTGTTGGAGGAGGGGTCGGGTGATTGTTCCTCCTCTTCTTTTTCCCATGTGTCTTCTGATCGTGGCTCTCTTCCTACTACTTCAGATCTTATCCCATAAGGGCCTCTCTTTCTGGGTCCCTCGTCTTCGCTTATATCTACTACTCTTTCCCCTTTTCCCTCTCTTTCCTCTTCTGGTCGGCCCCGGTTTCAGGTTTGTTTGCTCCTTCCATTCTTTCTAGTCGATCCATCATAGACCTCATGCTATCTTCCATCTTTTTCATCCAGTCCATTGCCGGACCTCCCGATTGGTGATTTCCGCCTTCCGCCATTTGTCTTATCACGTGAACTGCTTTTCGTGAAGTTCCCCACAGACGGCGCCAACTGTTGACGGTGGATTTTGGTCTCGGGGTAATACAGGAATATCACCTCCGAGGGAATCCTCCTCCAACTGTGAATTTGTTTGGTTATGCGGGAAACCAAAAGCAAACTTAGCGGAAAACAAGGAAAATACGCCAATCAGACAAGGTGATTTAACGTGGTTCGGTGGATTTTGAGATCCGACCTACGTCCACGGACAAGAACAGGGTGGTACTCTTTTTATTACTCAAATACACTCCTCGTGTCTCTTCTTTGCCTTTACAAATCGGAGCTTTATGATTCTTAATCCCTCACTCTTGTGATGATTTTCAGATGTCTTCAACTTATTCTTCTACACTCACTCTACCCTCCTATTTATAATGGTGAAGAAATCAGATTCCTATTTGTACAAGAATTCCCAATTTGGAGATGGTCTCCTTTTCCTATCAGGATTCCTAGTCAAAACTATTCACTTTTCCTATAAGGATTCCTAATCAAAACTACATTTGCTTCCTTTATCCTATTAGGATATTAACTTATTACTTTACCCCATTAAAGTAGGACAACTTATCCCTTTTCAGCAAGAATATGATGTTTTATCTTCCTGAGCACGCCTCGTCATGTGCTCGGTCTTCATGAGGTCGGTCATGATAGCCATTTGAACTGAGAATGTTGTTGTCGATCTGATAATGCCCGGTCATCCGATCTCAAGTGGTCGGTCACCTATCATCAAATGCTCGGTCTCTTACTGTATAGTGGCCAGGTCGGCTTTAATGATCTCGCCCAAGAAGGTAATTACCCTTTTTACCCCTGCTGTACTCCTTAAATAACATAGGTCCTGAAAACACCATCAACATATTATTTTCATTTTGATGTATAATTAACTGATTTTATTTTATTTACAGATATTATTCTTACATATAAATCCCAAAAGCAAAAAATAAAAATTACAAATTACAAATTACAAATCATATATTATATTGTATATAAAATAAATAAATAAAAACTACAAATCATATATTGTATAAAATAAATATATAAAAAAAACTACAAATCATATATTGTAAATAAAAAATTAAATTAAATAAAATAAAATAAAAAATTTTAAAAAAATAAAATAAAAAACTTTGGAAATCCAAAATGACTTCAGATTTCTGAATTTTCAAATAAAAAATTAAAATTCAGAGATCTTGAGTCAATTCTTCAAATCTCCAAAATTTTAAATAAAAATAAAAATAAAATAAAATTTCGAAATTTTGTGATAGACTTCGAAGAAGTTGGATTCTCTGAAGTCTACTTCAGAGAAATTGGACATTTTAGTAAAACGTAAATATTATAACTTATTTTGGTCAATGATAAAATTTTTCATCATCTTCCAATGAAATATCATATAACATTTCTTTTAATAAAAAATAAAAAGTTGCATTATATCATACGCATCTAGTTAATCTTAGTAGTGTGCGACATTGCTAGCATACCCCTGGGTATGTGATACCCAGGGGACGTCAGTTGTTGCAGCCAGTTGTTCCAAAAAAATATATATAAATATTTTTTTAATAAAAAAATTATAAAATATTCATAAAAATAAAATAATATAAAAATTTGTTTGCATGTTATTATTAAAAATTACAAGTATAATGATTACAGTTGCATGTTTATTGTAAAAAATTTCATAATATAAAATATTTAGTATTTTTTGGCACAAGTTGCATTTATGATGGTATTAATAGCATGTACAATGGTGATAGTTACATGTGCGGTTTTCGAGGCAGATTCAATTTCATGTTAATGCTAAAATTTGCAAGTATAATGGTAAATGTTTCAAATTATAAAATATTTCATGTTTATGGTAGGATGTTGCATGTCTAATGATATTAATTACATATTCAATGGTCATAGTTACATGTGCGTTTTTCGAGGCAGATTCAATTTTATGTTATTGTTGAAATTTTCAAGTCTAATGGTTTCATGTTGTATGTTTATTGTTAAGGGTTTCATATTAGAAATATTACATATTTATTGGTGAAAGTTACAAGTCTAATGGTATAAGTTGCATATTCAATGGTCATTGTTACATGTGCGTTTTTCGAGGCAGATGCAATTACATGTTATTGCTAAAATTTCAAGTCCAATGGTTTCATGTTGCATGTTTATTTTTAAAGGTTTCATATTAGAAATATTACATATTTATTGGTGAAAATTGCAAGTCTAATGGTATAAGTTGCATATTCAATGATCATTGTTACATGTGTGTTTTTCGAGGAAGATGCAATTGCATGTTATTGCTAAAATTTCAAGTCCAATGGTTTCATGTTGCATGTTTATTGTTAAAGGTTTTGATGAGCGGAAAATATATCAATATTTACCGCCCATTTTACTTAATATTTTGTTTAGTTTCTCGGGTTTGATGAACGTTTTGATGTGTTTTAGTTTATTTTACAGATAAAATAATATTGTGACACAATGAAATCATTTAGGATGAAATGTGGGTCAAATAAGGGCAAAAATTGGACTTGACATATTAATTTTGGAGATTGGAAACTTGAAATGGCGTTTTAACGAAGTGCAGTTTTGGAAATTCCAATTTTACGCATCTGTCGTATTTTGAGCATAACGTTTTACTCCGATATCAAATTGAGCGGATTCAAGTTCCCGATTAAAGAAAACTCAAAGATCTACAACTTTGAAAAACAAAATAATTTCGAATTCTGAAGATTTCATGCCCGCAATTGATGAACCATCCAGAAGTGTGTTGTGTGTAATATTAAAGTCATTTTCAATCATTTTCAAAGCAAAAAATAAATTAATAAATAAATATAAAAAAATTATCAAATCACCACCAAACATGATAAGCAATTAGTGGAAAAATTAATAATGGATTTGGTGGAGTAATTAGTGGAGCAATTAATAATGGATTTGGTGGATGATTTGATGGAGGCAAAATTTTGCCTATAAATACCAAGTCATTTCATTTGTAAATTCATACTTTCTTCTAAGGAATTCCTTAAGAATACTAAGAAGATTGTATCTTGTTTATTTATTTACAGCTTTCAGTAATTAATTTCCGCTTTCGCACTTTCTTTTTTTACTTTTCAGTTTTTTTACTTTCCGCAATTTACTTTTACGCACAATACTTTTCTTTCTTTAATTTTCAGTTTTTACTTTTCAGTAATGAGGAGGTAACTCCCATTTGCTGGGGTAAAAGGTAAAACTTTTATTACTAATATTTAGATTAATCTCCCTTAATTATAATATATAAACTAGTTAAAATCTGACTTAACGATGATACTGCCATATTGGTCGGTTGGTAATTATTTAAATTTGTTTTAACCTGACAAAACTGGATACCGCCTGATTGGTCGGTTGGTAATTAATTATTAATTTGACTTAATCTGGATACCGCCTATATGGCTGGTTGGTAATTATCATGCAAAGTTAATATATTATATTAAGGGAGATATCTAAAATAGAAGTAATAAAAGTGAATCCTTTTACTTCAGCATTTTCTTTTATTGTAATTTTACTTTATTTACTTTTCAGCAATTTACTTTCAGCATTTACTTTTCAGCAATTTACTTTCAGCATTTACTTTTCAGTAATTTACTTTCAGCATTTACTTTTCAGCATTTAATTTTCAGTATTTAATTTCAGCATTTACTTTCCGTCATTTACTTTTCAGCAATTTACTTTATGTCTTTTATTTTATTTAAGTTTTTACTAGCCCTAGTTATGTGTCGTAACTAAGTTAGTTATCTGGGGTTGTGATGACTTCTAATATCACCGGTTTATAAGGGGTTATTTTATAGTTTGGGTAATTTAAAGGTTTATTTATTAAGTCTTAAGCTTATATGCGTCTTGTTAATTGGCCACTAATAAGATTGATCTGGTAAATCTAAAATAAACTTGACAAAGAATTTTAGGTTTCAGCCTTAGACTTAATAGCCCACGATCTTCCTTGAGGATAGATAACCCTTAATAGATTTCCTTACAGGATAGACATATACCTGTCGGAGTGGGGGTAGCCATAATTGGAACTTAAACTTAATGAATCCAGGTAATTTGGTTGACATAGACATATGGTTCAATTGGGTTAAATTGGGTATTTGGCTCCGACCATCGACAGAGGCTTTCGCATAATTTCGTGTTCCAGGTTAGTAAACCGATATATTATACAAACATGAAATAACCACTTCATCTTTAAAATGATATTGGAAGATTCACAACCCTAGATAGTTTCCTAATATTGAATTTTCTTAAACCTACTTTCGTGCAATTTTATTTACTTGTTTTTAAATTTAAAATCATCACCATTTCAAATAAATCAATCAACCTGTTAGATACTAGTAAACATTTGACCTCATAAAATTAATAGATTAGGTATTAAGTCCTCGTGGGATCGATACTTTTTATACTACTTGAACGATACGTGCGCTTGCGTTATACGCGTGTGGTTACGCACCGGTCATGTTTTTGGTGCCGTTACCGGGGACTTGTTTATCTTTTACTATTAGTTTAGGGGTTAGATACCTTTACTTGTATCTAATTTCTTTTTACTTATTATTTTTGTTTTTTTGTGTTTCAGGTTCTCAGAAACTACATGAGACGAACCAGAAGCTTTGAACTCCGACCGCTCGACCCATAAATTGAAAGAACCATCAGACAGTTTAGAAGGGAAAAGCGTAAAGACCAATAAGTTTTAGTCAACATGGAACCTGAACCTTTGGAAGTTGCACCACCAATACCCATTCGAGACAGAACCATTTCGGTGGTCGACAGCTTCATTTCCTTTATTGTACTTCCTCATTTTCCAGCAAATGCGTGTGACATCAAAACATGCATTCAGATGATTTAGCAGTCAGTGCTGTTTGGGGGAAATGCAACTGAAGATCCTAATGCCCACATCAGCAACTTCCTGGAAGTTTGCGGTACTTTCAATTACAACCGAGCAGCTGAAGAAGCAATGAGACTGCGAGTTTTTCCATATTCCCTGAAAGACAGAGCTAAAGCTTGGCTACATTCGTTACCAGCAGGTTCCATCACAACTTAGAACACTGTAGCCACCAAATTCCTTGCAAAGTACTTTCCACCAGCCAGAACTGCAAAGTTGAGGAATGACATCACATCCTTCATGCAACAAGATTCAGAATCCCTTTGCGAAGCTTGAGAAAGATTCAAAGATTTACTCCGGAAATGTCCTCATCATGAGATCGCAAAGTGGCTACAAGTCCAAACCTTCTACAATGGACTTTCTGGAATAATGAGAACCACAATTGACGCTGTTGCTGAAGGAGCTTTGATGGCAAAATGAGAAGATCAGGCCTGGGACCTAATTGAAGAAATGGCTAACAATAATTCATTGTGGCCAACAGAAAGAAGCTTGATCCAACGAATTGCTGGAAATTATGAAGTTGGAGCCAATACAGCAGTGAATGCCACGCTGGATCAGATTTGCAAAAATCTGGAAACTCTTAACATGAAAGTTAATGGTGGATCCACAAGTTCACCATTTGGAGGAGCACCTGAGTCAGAATCTTTCAACCAACAAAAAGAAACGGTGAATTATGTCAACAATTTCAACAGACAGGGGAACAATACATATTCCAACACCTACAACCCAGGGTGGGGGAATCATCCCAATTTCGCATGGAGCAACAATTCAGGGCAAATGAACAACCCACCACCCGAATTCCAATAACAGAACAAAGGCCAGGAGCAAGCAAATGAATCAGAAATAACAGAAGTGTTGACCCATTTGAAAAAATAGAAGCAAAACACAACTCTCAAACAGCAAGATATGATGCTATGTTTCAATCCCAAGCAGCATTAATTCAAAGTCAATCTGCTTCTATTAAAGCACTGGAGAATCAAATTGGACAACTGGCCAATGCTCAGAGTTACAGACCACCGGGTAACCTTCCTAGCAACACAGAGCCAAATCCAAGGAACATGGGAAAAGAGCAATGTCATGCCATCATGTTAAAAAGCGGTACTAAAATCAACAAAGATGTTGGAATCAAGGCAACAACAATTGAAGATATTCCAAAAGAAAAAAACAACAGATGGAGGAAAAAGAAGCAAAGGAAAAAGAACAGATCACTCCACCTCTATATTTTCCTCAGCGTCTTCAGAAGAATAAACTGGACAAGCAGTTTGCTCGATTCTTGGAGGTGTTCAAAAAGTTGTATATCAACATTCCATTTGCAGAAGCGTTGGAACAAATGCCCAGCTATGCCAAATTCATAAAAGACATTCTTTCACGAAAGCGGAGATTGGGAGATTATGAGACAATAGCATTATCAGAAGAATGCATCGCCATCATTCAGAGAAAACTTCCTCCAAAGTTGAAAGATCCTGGCAGTTTCACTATTTCTTGCACCAGAGGAGAACATGACTTTGGTAAGGCTCTGTGTGATCTAAGTGCAAGTTTTAACTTGATGTCTTTTTCTATTTTCAGGAAATTGCAGATTGGAGAAACAATGCCAACTTCAGTCTCTCTACAACTTGCTAATAGAACACTCGTATTTCCAAGAGGCGTAGTTGAGGATGTGCTGGTCAAGGTTGACAAATTCATTTTCCCAGCATATTTTATTGTCATTGATATGGAGGAAGACGTAGACGTGCCAATCATCCTCGGGAGACCATTCTTGGCTACAGGTCGAACCATTATTGATGTACAAAAAGGAGAACTAACCATGAGGGTACATGACCAAGAAGTAACATTCAATGTTTTTAAAGCCATGAATTTCCCGAATGACGAGAATGAGGAATGTTTCAGACTTGATGTGATAAATAGTACCATCCAGACCTCCAATGCAATGCAAAGTTCTGCTGACAAACTTAAAGCATGTCAATTACATGTGGAGCCTGAAGATAAAGTGCACTGCGTACGAAGAAGCCTATTCTTGCACTACAAGCAAAATAAGAGAAAAAGTTCCACCAGCTCAACGAATTGGAGGAATTTCACAATCAGCCTTTTGAGGATGCCAAATTGTACAAAGAAAAGGCAAGGAAAAGACATGATGAGAAGTTAGTGCGCATACAACTGGAACCAGGGCAGAAGGTACTATTAAACAAATCAAAGGTGAAATTCTTCCCATGGAAGCCAAAATCACGGTGGTCAGGTCCATTTGTGATCACCAAAGTTTTACTAGATAGAGCCGTTGAGATACATGATCCTGACTCCAACAAAACATTCAAGGTTAAAAACAAGCATGTCAAGCACTATTGGGGAGAATCATTTGAGCGACCAAAAGAAAGTGTCACACTTTCAGATCCAGCCTAACGTTCGAGAAGTCACGTCTAGCTGTCGAAGTTAAACTTAGCGCTCGCATGGAGGCAACCCATGCAATTTGTGTATATATTGTGATTTGGTGTGATTTAATTTTGTGTGTTTAGTTTTTGCAGATTAAGACATTTCAGGATGGAAGAAGTTCTCGCAAATCTTCACAAGCAATTTCCTTCTCTCCCTAAAAAATCTCTGATGAAAGTCTACAAAGCTCGCTTGGAACGGATGATGTTACTGATGATCAAAAGTATTCCTACTGACATTCGTTGGATTATTGAAGCACGAGTCCGATTGGCAGGTGAGTCTTCTGACTCTTTTATTTCACATCTGCCTGGTTTAGGAAGGAGCACCTATGCTAAAAAGAGAATAGCCAAAAGAATGTGTGTCTGTTATAAATGTGCTCATATGTTTTGTGATACTCGTTGTCGTTCCTTAGGAATGGTGTCTGATAACCGCGAAGATAAGATTAATTTCATTAGTGATGGCTTTAGTAAGGAGTCTTTAGATGATATATCTAAAACTCTTGAGACGCATCCCAGTGGGTATGTGTATCACGAAATTCGTGTGTTATATGGACAATTTCAAAAAGAAAGACAACAGTTAAGTCTCGGGAATCTGACTCAAAAAGACCCTGTTTGCCAATTTATAAGAAAATTGAATGGGAAGCTTGTCCCTGACGTATAGACATCAATCAAGCCGCTACTTTTCTTGTACATATTATATCTCTTTGTCTTTTCCTAATAATTGTAATTTGTTTTGTTGTTTTCTTTTATTTTCTCCGACAGGATCCAGACCTTTTTTACTATCACGATTTATTTTACTGTTAACTAATAATTTTCATTTGACAGGTACTAGTACTATTATTTTACTCACCATTTTCAGGTGTTATAAATTCAACTCATCATTGCACTTTTGAAGACATCCAGAGTAAAACATGGAAGCCACTTCAAGAAGACGAGTTGAAAACATTTGTGTGTTTTGCGGAACTAGTGTTGGTGTGAAGCCACAATATGTAGAAGCAGCACATGAATTGGGTCGAGTCTTAGCTGCAAGGAATATGCACTTAGTATATGGCGGAGGCAATCTTGGACTTATGGGGATCGTTTCAAAAGTTGTACAGGAGGGAGGCAGTCAAGTTTTGGGAATCATTCCAAAACCCTTGGCGGAGGCAAACCTTATTGGACCATCAAACGAAGAGGAACTTATTGTGCCATGTATGTCCGAGCGACTAGTGGAAATGATTAATCGTGCTGATGCATTTATTGCTTTGCCGGGTGGCTTAGGTACATTGGAGGAAATTTTTACAGTGTTATCTTGGGCGAACCTGAACATACACCAGAAACCGCTTGGACTGTACAATGTTGAAGGATTTTATGATTTTCTTTGTGTGTTTCTTGATGATGCCCGGAGAAATGGGTTTGTGTCAAAACCCTTAAAAGAACTCCTCTTCACTGCCAGAACTGCTCCGGATCTAATTGACCAAATCTTAGCCTATGAACCACAAATTGACCATATCCTTTCAAAGATAAATTGGTCCGAGGACGATCGTGGTAAGAGGCATCGGATTAATCTGGATCTTAACCTTTAACTTTTCGTGTAGAGTTTCAGTTAACCAGGTATTATCATCTAAACTCTTCTTCTACTATTTAAGACATTGGGGACAATGTCTCATTTAGGTTTGGGGGAGGAAATTAGTTGATTAGTATCTTATTTTTAGTTGTGTGTTATTTTTATTTTTAGGCCAAAATTTTTCGAAAAATACAAAAAAATTGAAAATTTTTCAAAAATATACAAAAATATTTTGCGTTTTTGTTTTTATTTTGACTAAAAAGGTGAAATTGGTAAGAGATAGCTGAGTAAGGAATTTCCACTCCTGAGACGTATCTCAATCATATTTCGGAACAAGTTAATTTTTGTTTATTTCATTTTGAATTATTTTAATTTGTGAATTCTCCATAATATTGACTAAAATGGATCTTCATATGCTCAGATAGCAGGTATTATCAACATGCATGGTACCTTACGGACATGAGTTATAATTGAAAAGTTTGTAATATTCAGTGCTCTAGTTTAATTGGAGGCAGCATCTCAAAAAGTGATAGAGTAAAAAAAAAAACCTCCCAAACCAGTTTTGGGAATCCTCCACGCATTTGGCATCAGCTGTGAATGAGCAACTCTGAAATGATCCAAAACCTCCCAAACCAGTCTCGGAATAGGAAACCTTAGCCCTATAAAAAATGGACGTACATAGAATCCCATCCACCCCGGAACCTTGTAATCGATTCTTTCATTCGACGAAGGCACCCGGAGTTCCAAAGAATTAGGGAACCTATACATACAGCTGAGTTCCCTCAACATTTTCCCAGTCATTCGACTTGCAGGATTTTTTGATAGTAAGTTAGTGGGTTCACTCGTACATGGAAATTCACTCGGCTCCCCAACTGTGGGCAAAGACCTTAATGTATAGCCTCAGTAGGGGTTTCTTGAGAATGTCTAGCCAAGGTAACTACGCCACCCTCGATCAACTCCCGGTACGACCGATCTTTGTACTCTACATCCTCTTTGGTCTCACTTGATGATTCCTTGGTTTCACTTGACGACTCGACATAACTATCAATCTTGGCACCTAAGCTGCCTAAAGATTCTCCACTCGACATCTTCCAAACAACAAGCATAAAAACAACTAAACTCCCTAGTAACCTACCTCCTAAATATCAAAACCCACAAACACAAGTTTAAAGCAAATCACACAAACCCAAAGATCAAACAGCCAAATTTACCTAAGAACAACTTGAATAATCACTATGAATGTTTAAAGAAATGAAGAACAAGATGAAGATTTCGAAGAATACCTTGAAACACTTGAGAGCGCTCCTTACTCGACTTCCGAATGAGGCGAAATGAAACACCCAAAGCTCCTTTATACACGCTACCTAAAATTTGGTGCCAAAATTCCCGCCAAATGGATGCATCGTTATTTGAATTAAGTTTTACTGCATTTAATGACACGTGGAAAATCCAGAATCCTTCTATCGGGTATCATCGAATGGAGAAAAGAATTACAATCAGGCTTGTCACAATTAGATGTTGTGCACTCGCCACAACGTCAATAAATTTCATTAGTGTTTTCCCTGTTTGACACGACAACATCAGAAATCTAAAACATGTAATGTACTCATCAAGTCAGAGGTTGATTCGACATTTAAGCAACCACTTTTACGAGTTGTTTGATCATTCGACACCACCTCAAACGTAAGATCAATACCCTTGGAATATCGATTCGACACAACATCTATACAAGGCTTGACGCAGTATCTACTCGCCATTTGACTTAACACATAATAAAATATAGGTACCATAGTAGCGACCTCTCGACACGACATTTTAGGAAATCACTAGCCTCATACGACAAGTCGAGTGAGATTACTCCTGAACCACCATCTGGTTCAGTCGACCAGGGATATACCCCTGATGACTCATGTCGAGTCATAGAATCATGGAATACACTCACCTTATACGACAAGTCGAGTGTGATTACTCCTGAACCACCATCCGGTTCAGTCGACCGGGGACATCCCCCAGAAGACTCATGTCGAGTCATAGAATCACGGAATTCACTCGCCTCATACGACAAGTCGAGTGAGATTACTCCTGAACCACCATTTGGTTCAGTCGACCAGAGACATACCCCTGATGACTCATGTCGAGTCATAGAAACATGGAATTCACTCGCCTCATACGACAAGTCGAGTGAGATTACTCCTGAACCACCATCTGGTTCAGTCGACTAGGGACATACCCCTGATGACTCATGTCGAGTCATAGAATCTTGGAATTCACTCGCCTCATACGACAAGTCGAGTGAGATTACTCATGAACCACCATCTGGTTCAGTCGAATAGGGACATACCCCTGATGACTCATATCAAGTCACAGAAATATGGAATTCACTCGCCTCATACGATAAGTCGAGTGAGATTACTCCTGAACCACCATCTAGTTCAGTGGACCAGGGACATACCCCTGATGACTCATGTCGATTCATAGAATCACAGAATTCACTCGCCTCATACGACAAGTCGAGTGAGATTACTCCTGAACCACCATCTGGTTCAGTCGACTAGGGACATACCCCTGATGACTCATGTCGAGTCATAGAAACATGGAATTCACTCGCCTCATACGACAAGTCGAGTGAGATTACTCTTGAACCACCATCTGGTTCAGTCGACCGGGGACATCCCCCAGATGACTCATGTCGAGTCATAGAATCTTGGAATTCACTCGCTTCATACGACAAGTCGAGTGAGATTACTCCTGAACCACCATCTGGTTCAGTCGACCAGGGACATATCCATGATGACTCATGTCGAGTCAAATATAATCATGAAATTCACTCGCCTCATACGACAAGTCGAATGAGATTACTCCTAAACCACCATCTTGTTAAGTCGACCGGGGACATACCCCTAATGGCTCTTGTCGATTCAAATAGAAATATGGTTTTCACTATCTTTGTACTACATGTCGAGTGAAATATCTCCTAAAACCATTGATTGGTTAAGTCCGCATAGGAAATTCCCATAAGCTCACACGGATCACAAGCTAAAGATGTGAGCCCCCCTTACACTATACGACATGTCGATCGAGGTTAATACCCAAAAAGCCTTCGACAGTTTCAAACAAACTAAGGACACCTCCTGGGCTATTGTCGAAAGCAAAAGAAGACCTGAATTCTTCCTCCTCCCGACTGTATGACGGGACGTCATGTGGATTAGCTCTGGACCAATGCCAAGATCAGTGAAATAGTTATCCATATCTTGATTCATTCGACAGACTCGAAGGTACTCCCCAAGTCTAGGACTTCCAGACTTAGAGAGTGTGGGATAAAGTGTACGGGCCAAAATTGGGCCCAGGGATAAAATCGACATTACTACAAGGCCAACCACTAAACCTGGAGCCCATTAGTAGACCCACGGGTCGCCTCACGGGCCCAAACTAGTTAACATAAAAAGAGCCAACGGACACCAGTTACGAAAATCAAGAAGAGAATCCGAATTCATAAACATCACCATGAAGTCGACGGTTTCGAAGGAGAAATACGATCGTCAGTTTTCAGACATAAATCACCTGAATTAAACCATCATTGAAGAAGACTCCAACGGGCAGAATATGGACCCCGCATCAGGGAACCTATAAAATAAGAAGATGAAGCAATAGAGAGGGATCTTCTCATTGAGACTACTCATATCATCAAGACATTACTCCAATACATCACCCTCACGGCAAGCAAATCTGTGGTTGAGGTATTCCATAGACCTTAACCCTTTCATCTTGAAATCATTCGCCCTTAGGCTAACTTGAGCGTCGGAGTGCCTACGGCTTCCACCACACCGGTGGGCAGTAACCTCCTCTTTCGCTCTACTCTTGTTTTGTAGGTTCGTTCATGCCCCTCAGCTCACTTTCTTGATTGTGGACCTCGACCGAAATCAGTTTCCACATTTTATAAGGGGTTATTTTATAGTTTGGGTAATTTAAAGGTTTACTTATTAAGTCTTAAGCTTAATACGTCTTGTTAATTGGCCACTAATAAGATTGATCTGGTAAATCTAAAATAAATTTGACAAATGAATTTTAGGTTTCAGCCTTAGACTTAATAGCCCAAGCTACACATGTAGATGTCGAATGGGACAGACACCAAGTATCAAGCCATACACGCATAGGATTCACAACATGTCTCAAGCTACACATGTAGATGTCGAATGAGACATACATCAAACATCAAGCCATACATGCATAAGATCCATAACAAGTCCCAAGCTACACATGTAGATGTCGATTGGGACAGACACCAAGCATCAAGCCATACACGCATAAGATCCACAACAAAACCCAAGCTACACATGTAGATGTCGGATAGGACATACATCAAGCATCAAGCCATACATGCATAAGATCCACAACAAGTCCCAAGCTACACATGTAGATGTCGATTGGGACAGACACCAAGCATCAAGCCATACACGCATAGGATCCACAACAAGTCCCAAGCTACGCATGTAGACGTCGATTGGGACAGACACCTGTAGGCACTGCATTTTTACACATAAGTCCCTATGATGAGTCTCATTTTGGAGACACTACCTTTTAAGTCACGGAGGTCACGGAAAACGGACATCGGAAGGGGAATTCAGAATAAACAAGGTTCACTGTTTTCGTTGGTGCTGCGTTCGTTACTTCGTTCGAACGTAGGGCAGATTTCAGACGTTGGTGCCGCGTTCGATTAGGCGTTCGAACGGTGTGTCGGTAATTCTGATTTTGCTGCTAGCCTCACATTGAGCCCAATTCGCCCAAACCTTGGCCCACACGCCCAAGCCCACTTAAAACACATATTTAACACATGGTGAAATCAAAACAAATCTAAAAATCACATACCAAATTAAATAAAATACTTACACAAATTAAAGAAATAGCATACCTAATCTAAACAATCAAAATATAATCATACCAAGTTAAAATCAATCAACCAATATATTATTCCAAACTTAAAATATTGTATGCCTAATCAACATAAACTAAATATTCAACCTTCCCTATCTAGCCAAGATTTGTCCCCCCTCAATCAAATCCCTTTCCTTGTCAAGCCTAACCCTTTGCCTATAAAAAGAACCATTCACCAACCTTCTCAATCTCTCTAGCACATACACACAATTCACACAATAATTATAGCAAGAAATACTAGACATCACAAGCATATCACTCCCTTGATCCTTACCCTCACACCACCGAAAATTACACCAAAATAACCCCTAACCACCACCGAAAATCACACAAAACACAGCAGCCTAAACCACACCAAAACAGTCCTTAAAATCCCTTAAAACAGTAACACAAAAGACACTTACAATCCTTGAAATAACCACACAAAACCCCACCAAAAAGAACATCAAAACAGTCCACCAACAGTAAGCAGAAAACACAGAGGGAACGGCAGCAAAACGGAGTCGGAATAATAGCTTGAGTGGCCGAACAGCGAAGGAAGAGGCAAACCAGTGAACCAGAAAAGTTGCGGAGCTTTACCCCCTTTCGATCTTCGTGGAACGCGAGTCCGAGAGACAGCTTAAAAGGTTAGACTTGAGGGTATCTTTCACACTATTCTTATTTAATTTCTGGTTATTTATTTTGATTACATTTTCTGTATTTGTGGCATTGTTGTGTGTATGATGTGTGTTGTGGGTATTGGATGAATGGAAGAGTGTCGTCTCTTGTGGTATATAGGATGGAAACCCAGACGTAAATTCCGTAGCCGAATCCGAATGGACGGTAGTGCGGTCTGTACTTGGGACACAACTCCACGTACCACTTGAGTAAACGGCACATTCTCTTGTTTCGTGTTGTTTGGTTTATTTAATTCTTGTTATTTAAATTCTGCATGTTGTCTATTCCCGCATGATACGATCGAGTGCATGGGCTTAGTAAGTGCGATGAAAGGTTCCCTAATTGGAGGGTTAAAATCCTTCACCACGATGCTCTGCCGCACCGATTGTTGTGTGTTCGGTTGAATGCGAAATACGTTCAATCGAACATACTTGGTTTGATATGATTGTCTTTATTTTCGTATGCATGATTCAACCGAGCGCATGGGCTTAGTAAGTGCGATGTGAGATCCCCTATGGGGAGGGGCTAAAGCCCTTTACCACGAGGCTTTGCCGCGCCGGTTGATATGTGTTCGATTGGATACAAGATACGTTCAATCGGGCACACTATGTTTAATATTATTGCTTCTCATTCTATGTATGCATGATTCAGTCGAGCGCATGGGCTTAGTATGTTGGTCTAAAGGTCCTCTCTTTGAGAGATCAAGAGCCCCAAAAGGCCACCTTTACGGCAGTACTTCGCCGCGCCCCCTTTATTTTGTCGTTTATGTATTGCGTCCCATTTCATGCATCAGGTCTGTTACCGTTCGAACGCGTTTACGAACGCAACTCGAACGTGCATGTATTTTGCCTTGGCATGCATCAGGCCTTACTTATGTTCGAACGCGTTCACAAACGCCACACACGAACGTGAGCATTCTGTTTCATTTCCGTTCGAACGCGTTAACAAACGCCATACGAACGAGAGCATTCTGTTTCATTTCCGTTTGAACGCGTTAACAAACGCCCCACGAACGTGAGTATTCTGTTTCATTTCTGTTCGAACGCGTTCACAAACGCTACACGAACGTGAGCATTCTGTCTCATTTCCGTTCGAACGCGTTCACGAACGCCATATGAACGTGAGCATTCTGTCTCATTTCCGTTCGAACGCGTTCACGAACGCCATACGAACGTGAGCATTCTGTTTCATTTCCGTTCGAACGCGTTATCAAACGCCATACGAACGCGAACCTTCTGTTTACCGTTCGAATGCGTTTACGAACGCTACACGAACGCGCACCCACTGAATTGAGTCCTCTTCATTAGATTTCATGCATAGTTTTCCTAGTAGCTATCCCCACATGCATGAATACAAATATGTTAATGTATTACAGTTCATATGCTTATGCCGTGATAACATTTGAGTATTATTTCTTGCGTATATCGGATGGAAACCTAGACGTAAATTCCGTAGCCGATTCCGAATGGACGGTAGTGCGGTCTGTACTTGGGATACAATTCCACGTACCACTTGGAAAAGTGCCCATATGTGTGCTTGTATGGTTAATATTTGTGCTTGTGTCTTCCTGAATGTAATATGCAAATGAAGTTGTATGTTCGTTGCTATTTTGATATATGTTAAGCATGCAATTTTAAATGTAAGATATATGTGAAATGTGTACATAAGTTTTATTTTGCATATGAAAATTTAGAAGCATGATACTCTTGAAAATAAGTGTTACTTAAGCTTGATTAAATTATTACATAAATCATTTCATTACAAGTGACATAAGTAAGGGACCATTCCGAAACCAATGGTTTGAGGTCTTCCCTTGCGAGGGGTGAGTGCGGCCTTAAACCTTTGTCCCGGTTCACACCGGGTTGCGACTCTATATTATTTAGTATTTCCCAACTAGTGCCGCGAGCCTAGGAACGGCGTCGCCCAGGTCCTGTTGTCTACAGTCTAGCGACTCCACTGGGGATAGAGAATTGGCCCCGAAATATTGTCTTGTAATGTTTGGATTTATGTTTTAATTGACCATGTCTATAGTGGATAAAGTGGGGGTTTAATCAAGGGCACTTTGAGGCTAGGTAATGGTTTGGTGTCTTCCTTCACTCACTACCTTTCTAGAAGGAAAAGCTGTGAGGACACCTATATGACCATCTACTCGTAGCCTTTGTGATGGACTAATTTGGAGGACTTGTTGTTTATTCCTGACACCAAGCAATAAGAGCCTAAGAGGCTTTGGGTATTTAAGTGAGCCTCGCTCCACCTTCCCTCTGGGGAATCTACAACGGGAAATCCATTTGACAGTCCGTCATACACCATAGCTCATTGGCACGTACCTTAGTGTATAAAAAGGGATACGCTCACTTGGTCGCTTGAACCCTTGAGCGGGGAGACCTAGTTGTGGGCTATCCTTCGCCGGTGAGAGCTTTTGTCCATACTCTTGCAAATCCACCCATAGACCGGTTTGTATGGTTAAAGTAACAATTATTTCCTTGAGAATGTGCTTATGGACCATCCTCATTTGGATGCAGTTGGACTATTGTCAGAAATGCGGGCTTGCTGGGCCATTTAAACTGGGGCAAGTTCGTACTGTATGACTATTAGGCCCAAGGCTTCTGAAATGTTGATGGGCCATTATGTAAAAATTATCATGTTATGTTTGCATTATCGCCCTTCTATGCTTGTGTTTGGGAACATCATCGTTTGGATCCATTTGGACCATTTGTCATGGGATATGGACTTGTTGGGCCATTTAAACTGGGACAAGAATGTATTCCATGACTATTGGGCCAAATGCGTCTAAGTTTTGATGGGCCACCTTGTGCTTGTGTTCGGAGTATTATCATTTGGATTTAGTTGGGCTCCTTGCCATAAGATATGAACTTGTTGGGCCATTTAAACTGGGACGTGTTCACTCTTATGACAGTCAGCCCAAAAGCTTCTAAAATGATAATGGGCCGACTTGTTTGAAAATTTTATTGACTTAGTATGATTTATATGTTATATGCCTCTTATGCACATCATGCATACATACATCATGTTAACCCTTGTGTTCTGAAAGCCATCATAGATTCCCGTTGGGTTAGAAAAAAGGGAAGACTCATCAAAATACTGGGAACAGACATGAGTGAATCAGATATTGAGATGTCCCGTATGGATCAGTTGGAAAACGGTCTCGCCAAGGTCACTGAACAGTTGCAAGCCTTGACTACTGCCATGACAAATATGGCTGTGCCCCGTGCTGGGGGAAATTCTGAGAATGTAAGGCGCGAGGAGCCTCCGAATGGGTTGGGGGATGATATCCCCGCTTTTGATGATGATATGGCAGAGTATGCAACAGACAGAGTGATTGGGTCTCAAGCCGAGATACAGAAACTCAGGGACCAGGTTGAATCCGTTACCCGCAAGATGAGGGGTAAGAATGAAGATTTGCTAGATTATGAGACAATGAAGTTTGAGGAGCAGTTGCCAGCGCAGTTTAAGATGCCGGATTTGGCTAAGTTCAATGGGAATGGAGATCCGAGGGTGCTATGTGTCTGTTATGAGTTCAGTTGGCTTGTCTCAGTGCCAGGTACAGAAAATGTTTGGGATGTCACTCGAGGGGGCACCCGTAGTATGGTACCATAACCTGGACAAGCAGGTTAAGGAAGATTGGAGGGAGCTAGCTGATGCTTTCTTAAAACAATATGTCACAGACCTGGAGATTGACTTGTCACTCCGTGACTTAGAAAATATCAAGCAGAAGCCGGAGGAAAATTTCAAGGAATATGTGGACCGCTGGAGGAGCCAGCTTCTGAAGATGCAGACCCGGCCCTCAGAAAATGACCAGATCAAAATGATCATCAATGGCACCAAGCCCTCTATTTATGGCAAACTGAGGAGAATGACTTCGATGATTACTGATTTTCGACAGCTGAGGGAGACAGTTATGGATATTGAGGAGGAGGAAGCCGAGAACAGAAAGTTTTATGGACAGAACAGAAGGAATATTGGGGGACATTCAGGAACTATGCCTGCTACTGCTGAGGTCACTGCCATTAAGAACAGACGATTTTCTAACCTTGGTAAGCCTCTTTCAAAGGTATTCGAAAAGCTGAAGGCGCAAGGACTCTTAAAACCTTTGGAACCTAGGCCCATTCCAAATCCTGTGCCACCTCACATGAACTTAAACTTATACTGTCACTTCCACCAAGAAAAAGGCCATGACACCGACAACTGCGCCCGCCTCAGACATGAAATCTAAAACCTCATCGATGCCCATACAATACCCGACCCAGAGAAAGAACAACCCAACGCACACAGAAATCCCCTACCCAACTACATGATCAACTCTGGCCTACCCGAAACCCTTGTCCTCCAAACTCTCAACCACTCAGCTTCATAGGAATGAGGGATAACAATGGTGAAGAACCATGGGCTGAAGAAGAGGGCACTGTTGTTTCTCCTAGTTTATCTTGCACTTTTAATAAAGACATTGATTTTGTTTACCTGTTCGAACGTTTCCTCAACAATAATAAAGGCGATCATTTCATTTATCTGCCTAAGACTATTACTTTCAAACTTGCAACATGAGTGTGTTTAATCTTGGTAATGTGATACTCAGAACGTAGGGGATCCTCAAAAGAAGCAAGCAGAAAAGATAAGTTAGCCATTCAGGAATTGGGAAATGGAGACAGTGGGACTGTTAGACTTGGAAAGAAACGGGTTCCTGGAACAAATCAGTGTAGACAGGTGGAAATGGTACTTTCCCTAAGAGAAGAATGGTCATCAAGAGAATTGATAGAAAACCTAACCCAACGGATAAGAAAACTCATGCATACATGCATACACGTAACATATTTTGCATTCCTTTTTGTGTTTTGTGTTTGTTTTGTGTTCACAGGTTTTGAAGAAGAAAGAGAGAAAGCGGCAAATGAAAGCCAGTCAGAAGCATCAATATTAGCATCAGTATCAGCATGGGGGCGAGGCCCATATCAATATCAACATAGGGGCGAGGCCCATATCAATATCAGTTTGAGGGCGAGGCCCATATCAGTATCAGTTCAGGGCCGAGGCCCACATCATCTTTAGCTTGGGGGCGAGGCCCATATCAGTATCAGATCGAGGGCGAGGCCCATATCAGTTCAGGAAGAAAGCCTATATTTAGTTCAGCCCGGGAATAAAGCCTACATTCGGTACAATCCAGGAACAAAGCCTCATGTCAGTGTAGTTCGGGAATAAAGCTCGGGAGGAACAAAGCCTCATATCAGTATAGTTTGAGAACAAAGCTCAAGGGGAAGAAAGCATCATATCAGTATAGTTTGAGAACAAAGCTCAAGGGGAAAAAAGCCTGCATTCAGCTCAGTACGGGAATAAAGCCCACATCCAGTGCAGTTCGGGAATAAAGCCCACATTCAGTTCAGTTCAGGAAAAAAAGCCTGCATTCAGCTCAGTACGGGAATAAAGCCCACATCCAGTGCAGTTCGGGAATAAAGCCCACATTCAGTACAGTTCAGGAAGAAAGCCTGCATTCAGCTCAGTTCGGGGATAAAGCCCACAGTTAACACAGTCAGGGAACAAAGCTCACTCTCTACAACAATTCGGGAACAAAGCCCACGGTCAACATAATTGAAGGAAGAAAGCCTAGAGGAATAAAGCCTCATCTCAACAGTTCGGGAATAAAGCTCGGGAGGAATAAAGCCTCACCTCAACAGTTCGGGAATAAAGCTCGGGAGGAATAAAGCCTCATCTCAACACAGTTCAGGAATGAACAGGCCGAGAATGGCACTCCAAGAATGGAAGCACGGTTCGGGAATGAACCAGGGGTCGCAGCACCTCACCATCCAAATCAACTCAACTCAACACATGGTAAGTCAAGTGGCAGTTGGCGAACCAGGTAAGTGAAAATGCATCGCATAACTTTGATAGGATTGTCACTGTTGCACATTACACAAGTCCCATCAAAGTGGGGGCGACTGTAGGCACTGCATTTTTACACATAAGTCCCTATGATGAGTCTCATTTTGGAGACACTACCTTTTAAGTCACGGAGGTCACGGAAAACGGACATCGGAAGGGGAATTCAGAATAAACAAGGTTCACTGTTTTCGTTGGTGCTGCGTTCGTTACTTCGTTCGAACGTAGGGCAGATTTCAGATGTTGGTGCCGCGTTCGATTAGGCGTTCGAACGGTGTCGGTTTAATTCTGATTTTGCTGCTAGCCTCACATTGAGCCCAATTCGCCCAAACCTTGGCCCACACGCCCAAGCCTACTTAAAACACATATTAACACATGGTGAAATCAAAACAAATCTAAAAATCACATACCAAATTAAATAAAATACTTACACAAATTAAAGAAATAACATACCTAATCTAAACCAATCAAATATAATCATACCAAGTTAAAATCAATCAACCAATATATTATTCCCAAACTTAAAATATTGTATGCCTAATCAACATAAACTAAATATTCAACCTTCCCTATCTAGGCAAGATTTATCCCCCCTGAATCAAATCCATTTCCTTGTCAAGCCTAACCCTTTGCCTATAAAAAGAACCATTCACCAACCTTCTCAATCTCTCTAGCACATACACACAATTCACACAAGAATTATAGCAAGAAATACTAGACATCACAAGCATATCACTCCCTTGATCCTTACCCTCACACCACCGAAAATTACACCAAAACAACCCCTAACCACCACCGAAAATCACACAAAACACAGCAGCCTAAACCACACCAAAACAGTCCTTAAAATCCCTTAAAACAGTAACACAAAAGACACTTACAATCCTTGAAATAACCACACAAAACCCCACCAAAAAGAACATCAAAACAGTCCACCAACAGTAAGCAGAAAACACAGAGGGAACGGCAGCAAAACGGAGTCGGAACAGTAGCTTGAGTGGCCGAACAGCGAAGGAAGAGGCAAACCAGTGAACCAGAAAAGTTGCGGAGCTTTACCCCCTTTCGATCTTCGTGGAACGCGAGTCCGAGAGACAACTTAAAAGGTTAGACTTGAGGGTATCTTTCACACTCATTCTTATTTAATTTCTGGTTATTTATTTTGATTACATTTTCTGTGTTTGTGGCATTTGTTGTGTGTATGATGTGTGTTGTGGGTATTGGATGAATGGAAGAGTGTCGTCTCTTGTGGTATATAGGATGGAAACCCAGACGTAAATTCCGTAGCCGAATCCGAATGGACGGTAGTGCGGTCTGTACTTGGGACACAACTCCACGTACCACTTGAGTAAACGGCACCTTCTCTTGTTTCGTGTTGTTTGGATTCTTGTTATTTAAATTCTGCATGTTGTCTATTCCCGCATGATACGATCGAGTGCATAGGCTTAGTAAGTGCGATGAAAGGTTCCCTAATTGGAGGGTTAAAATCCTTCACCACGATGCTCTGCCGCACCGATTGTTGTGTGTTCGGTTGAATGTGAAATACGTTCAATCGGACATACTTGGTTTGATATGATTGTCTTTATTTTCGTATGCATGATTCAACCGAGCGCATGAGCTTAGTAAGTGCGATGTGAGATCCCCTATGGGGAGGGGCTAAAGCCCTTTACCACGAGGCTTTGCCGCGCCGGTTGATATGTGTTCGGTTGGATACAAGATACGTTCAATCGGGCACACTATGTTTAATATTATTGCTTCTCATTCTATGTATGCATGATTCAGTCGAGCTCATGGGCTTAGTATGTTGGTCTAAAGGTCCTCTCTTTGAGAGATCAAGAGCCCCAAAAGGCCACCTTTACGGCAGTACTTCGCCGCGCCCCCTTTATTTTGTCGTTTATGTATTGCGTCCCATTTCATGCATCAGGTCTGTTACCGTTCGAACGCGTTTACGAACGCAACTCGAACGTGCATGTATTTTGCCTTGGCATGCATCAGGCCTTACTTATGTTCGAACGCGTTCACAAACGTCACACGAACGTGAGCATTCTGTTTCATTTCTGTTCGAATGCGTTAACAAACGCCATACGAACGAGAGCATTCTGTTTCATTTTCGTTCGAACGCGTTAACAAACGCCCCACGAACGTGAGTATTCTGTTTCATTTCTGTTCGAACGCGTTCACAAACGCTACACGAACGTGAGCATTCTGTCTCATTTCCGTTCGAACGCGTTCACGAACGCCATACGAACGTGAGCATTCTGTTTCATTTCCGTTCGAACGCGTTATCAAACGCCATATGAACGCGAACCTTCTGTTTACCGTTCGAACGCGTTTACGAACGCTACACGAACGCGCACCCACTGAATTGAGTCCTCTTCATTAGATTTCATGCATAGTTTTCCTAGTAGCTATCCCCACATGCATGAATACAAATATGTTAATGTATTACAGTTCATATGCTTATGCCGTGATAACATTTGAGTATTATTTCTTGCGTATATCGGATGGAAACCTAGACGTAAATTCCGTAGCCGATTCCGAATGGACGGTAGTGCGGTCTGTACTTGGGATACAATTCCACGTACCACTTGGAAAAGTGCCCATATGTGTGCTTGTATGGTTAATATTTGTGCTTGTGTCTTCCTGAATGTAATATGCAAATGAAGTTGTATGTTCGTTGCTATTTTGATATATGTTAAGCATGCAATTTTAAATGTAAGATATATGTGAAATGTGTACATAAGTTTTATTTTGCATATGAAAATTTTGAAGCATGATACTCTTGGAAATAAGTGTTACTTAAGCTTGATTAAATTATTACATAAATCATTTCATTACAAGTGACATAAGTAAGGGACCATTCCGAAACCAATGGTTTGAGGTCTTCCCTTGCGAGGGGTGAGTGCGACCTTAAACCTTTGTCCCGGTTCACACCGGGTTGCGACTCTATATTATTTAGTATTTCCCAACTAGTGCCGCGAGCCTAGGAACGGCGTCGCCCAGGTCCTGTTGTCTACAACACCAAGCATCAAGCCATACACGCATAGGATTCACAACAAGTCCCAAGCTACACATGTAGATTTCGGATGGGACATACATCAAGTATCAAGCCATACATGCATAAGATCCACAACAAATCCCAAGCTACACATGTAGATGTCGATTGGGACAGACACCAAGCATCAAGCCATACACGCATAGGATCCACAACAAGTCCCAAGCTACACATGTAGACGTCGATTGGGACAGACACCAAGCATCAAGCCATACACGCATAGGATTCACAACAAGTCCCAAGCTACACATGTAGATGTCGATTGGGACAGACTCCAAGCTTCAAGATATACACGCTTGGGACCCACAAGAAATCCCAAGCTACACACATGGCGATGTCGAATGAACTATAGGCTTATCTGGTAGTGTCGAACGGAACATATTCACATCAATTCCTCACATGCATGTCAACTGGAGTATCATCAGGCCAATTCCTCACACGCATGTCGACTGGAGTAGCATCACGCCAATTCCTCACACGCATGTCGACTGGAGTAGCATCACGCCAATTCCTCACACGCATGTCGACTGGAGTATCATCACGCCAATTCCTCACATGCATGTCGACTGGAGTATCATTACGCCAATTCCTCACATGCATGTCGACTGGAGTATCATCACGCCAATTCCTCACATGCATGTCGACTGGATTATCATCACGCCAATTCCTCACATGCATGTCGACTGGAGTATCATCACGCAAATTCCTCACATGCATGTCGACTGGAGTATCATCATGCCAATTCCTCACATGCATGTCGACTGGAGTATCATCATGCCAATTCCTCACATGCATGTCGACTGGAGTATCATCACACTAATTTCTCACATGCATGTCGACTGGAGTATCATCACGCCAATTCCTCATGCATGTCAATTGGAGTATCGTCACGCCAATTCTGCATATATGTAGTGTCGAGTGGGATGACATTGCCAAGTCTTCATTCATGTATTGTCGACTGGGACGTCCTTCTCAAGTTGAGTCTTTATTGTATCGTCGTATGGGGTGAATGGTTGGAAATGTGTTCTCTTGAGGGATGCGCCTTGATCCTACCATTTGGAGAGCATGTCGGTTGGGACAAATTGACTTGATGAAAGTCCATGACACTATGGTCGAGTGGACCTGATGGAGGCCTATGAGGCCACTGTGAAATGGATCTAATATGGTCGAATGGACTTAATAGAGGTTCATGAGGCTACAGTCGAATTGAGTCTATAGTTGATGGCAATTCATCCATGTAATGTGGAGAATTTAATTATCTTCTCATATCGTCTGAAAGACATGACAATCTATCCATGTAGTATGGAGTTTATGGGCATCCACCTTGTCATATGGAGAATATGATAATCTTTCCATGTAGTCTGAAATAGATGACATTACTATAGAATACTTATTGTGGATTGGATATGTTGGAGGATATGAGGGTATTGGCATGTCGAATGGAAGAAGTATGTTCATTGGGCTGAATGATGGTTTATGTGGTTGATTGGAACAAATGGGTTTCTCTCTAAGTTGGAGTTTTGTGAAGGATAAATTTTTTTTAGTAACCAATGAATACTTGTTTGGGGAGCTATAATGTCTTCAAGGTGACAATGGGGTGGCCTATGGCTCTTTTTTATGGCCTAATTGCATCAAGTGACACCTTATTGAGATATATTACTAGCACATCAATTATTAGGTCGCTTGGGGGAATTCGAGATTCTCTCATTGTGATGGTTGGTGGAACTTTCTCTTTTTATTCCTCTTATCATCCTCCCATCTGATCTCAATTTGGGCTCGAGCCATGGCTTGATTCATAGTGTTACATCAAAATTTAGTGAGCTTTTTATAGAGTCCACTTTCTGAAAGTAATCCATTTCTGAATGCTTCCACTGCAGTAGGCTGATGGAGATTTGGAATTGTTATCCTCTCTTTATTGAAGCGAGCCACGTACCTTCGCAAGGACTCCCTTCTCCAATGCTGGATGGCATTGAGGTCATCGGTGGTCTTCTCAAGCTTGCAAGAACTTACAAAATGCTCCACAAATTTGTATGCTAGCTGTTGGTAAGACTTGATGGATCTGAATGGGAGATTGATGAACCAGGTGAGGGTAGGACCAGCTATGTTTCTCCAAATCCTCTACACATTCCAGCCTCTCATTGGTGAGGGGCCAGACCTGTCGACATTATTTTATATTTGTAATGAACAATATGATCGTCTGGGTCTGTTGATCCATCATATAACTTTATATATGAAGGACTGAATCTCTTCGGTAGCTCCACGGAGGTGATGGTCTCCAAAAATGGGGTGTCCGAGATTTTGCCGGAGCGAATTTTTCTTATCGACAACTTGACATCTGGTAGGTTGGAGAGAATTGACTCTTTGAACTCCTGCATTTCCTTGCGCATGGTGGAGGCTACTCTTTGTGGTTCGTCAGTTGACTTCTTTGGTGATTTAGAGGATGCTTACTTGGTGGCAGATTATTGAATGCTTCCAAGAGATTAGATTGAATGATAGGATTGTTGGGGTAATATGTAGCCTCACACCGTCGGGAAGTTGAGGAAATTTGTTCCAATTGCTTATGGAGGGTTATATTGAAACTTCGCATGACTTGATTCTCTTCTTCTAAGGTGTGTAATCGTTCTTGGAGTATGACCAGCTGCGTTGTCATAGGATCTGGAGTTTGCTAACTGCTAGAACCTATGGTTGGCTGTGTTTTAGGAACCGTAGATTGAGAGATCTTTGCTTGCTATGAATCACTAAGGTCCCACGGTGGGCGCCAAATTGTGGACGCTGGATTTCGGCCGAGGTCCACAATCGAGAATTTGTATGTTGGGGGCACTAGCGATCCTGCAAAACAAAGGTAGATTGAGCGGGAGTAGGCTGCCCACCGGTGTGGTGGGTGCCGGGGGCACTCCGACGCTCAAGTTAGTAGTATGAAATGAGCTGTAAATAATAGAAGAACAAGGTCGGAAGTTACCTTGGCTTCTGTTGATTGCCGTGAGGGCGATAGCCGGTGTTTAGAGAGTATGAAGCTTTAGGAGCTCAAGTTTGAGAGCTCTCACCTTTTTTTTCTATTCCGTGAATTATGTTACCATTTTATAGGTAAAGAAAGATAACTTCATTAGTTGGCATGAGTCCCACAACGTGCTCATGTATTTGATGAAAGATGGCATGTGGGAATATGCTTGGTGTTAGGAAAAAGAGGGAAGCAGTTGGTATATAATGAGTTAGAATTGTCTTGAAGCTATTGGTATAATTAGAGTCCAATAATTTTGGGTCTTGCATACTGTTAGGCCTTGCATACTGTTGGGTTTAAGACGAAAAGACGATTTTACCATTGGGTCCAAATTTGGCCCGTACAAGAAGTTGCATGTCTAATGATATTAATTGCATATTCAATGATTATAGTTACATGTGACTGGTTAAACAAGTTATTTCTTCTTTTTAATTATTTAATGATTTTTTAATTTTTTAAATATCTACCATTGGATTCACTTTCAGTGAATCTAACGATAGACAACCCTTGAGTATCTGATACCCAATGATATGATAGACAAGCCCATTAGTGTGATGACTGATGAGCAAATAATGAAAATGAAAGTTAACGGCCGACGAAATAATTGATGCAAAAATATATAAAAGTCTCATTCCAACTTTTGTGTGGGTCCTACTTATAGACAAAAGGAGCAGTCACAAATCACAGTCTCCCGTTTATCCAAGGCTCCTTTATACCACTTGGCACGTGCCAACTCTCTCTCTCTCTGTTTTTTTTTTGGAAATTTACATATATACGTTTGAGGGAAAATTTATTATTTAAATACGCCATCTAAAGACTAAACTTTAGAAAATGCAATCCGTTAATTAATGCTATTTATTAATAACGGCGTTGGAATTTATTTTCTTTATTATATTAAGTTATATTATATTATTTAATATATAGTGTATTATATTAAGGTGTATTATAATAATATTATATTATAATAATATTGTATAATATTTGGTATTATATTATACTGTATTAAAATTATTTTTATTTTAATATTAATTTTTTAATATATTAATATTACTTTATTTATTATTTTAATACTATTTTTTAATATTAATATTTTTTAATATTTTTTAATATTAATATTAATTAAATTTTAATATTTTATAAATATTTTACTATTTTAATAATTTTTTTAATAATTTTTTATTAATATTAATTAAATTTTTAATACTTTATAAATATTTTAATATTTTATTTTTAATAATTTAATATAAATAAAATAATTTTGATGATTAGAAGAATAATATATATATATATAATTTTTAGTGTTATGCGCCATAATTCCACCATTCCCCTTATCATTCGTTAATACAATGAAGATAACATTAAATAATACAATACGAGGTGGGTATCATTCGCCAAACACTTTATTGTATTAAGTTAATGTTATACATGGTTCTAATGCTGCAATGCACCATAATTTCACCATTCCCCATATCATTCATTAATACAGTGTATACAACATTAAATAATACAATATGAGGTGAGTATCATTATCGCCAAACACTTTATCGTATTAAGTTAATGATATATGTGGTTCTAATGCTTTGTAATATTGGCGTCAAACGTAGGGATGACAAAAAAGCCCGGGTCGGGCCTCAAAATCAAGGCCCGGCTAGGGCCCAGGCTTAAATAAATAAATAAATTTTTTTATTTATAAAAAAATATATATATTTATATAATAAATTTTTTATTTTTATAATTTTTTTAATAAAAAATCTGGTCCGGGCCGAATTTTTTTTTGCCGACTCGGGCCGGGCTTACCAAAGCCCAACCCGAGCCCGGCCCGTTACCATGCTTAGTCAAACGCACTCTTAAAGTATTTAATAAATGGGAGTTTTAGGCCGTCTATCAATCATAACTTACGTAAGCATCTTTGTATTTAAAAAATCACAAATGTTTGATGTCGAAAAATTATAATTAAAATAATATTGATTATATACGATTTTATTCATTGATCAATTAGTTAAATCTAGTAAGTATAAGAAGGGATATAAAAAGAGAAAATCATATTGCCATTAACATATAACTAAAAAAAAACACTTATTTCGTTTAGTCCTACAGTTGTTCGAAATAACTAACAATATAAATATAATAATTTTATGTTATTTAATTTTAAAAGAAGTTGAGTGTTATTGAAATTGAAATACTCATTAAAACTTTTTAAAAACTCTTTATTAACATTTATATATTTTATCAACAAATGATTATTTAATTGGTTTAATTTTTATGATGAAAGTAAGAGATTACGAGTCTAAATCCTAAGAGATATCTTTACGAGTCTAAATCCTAAGAGATATTTTTAATTTATAATTTGGGATGTAATATATATGAAAGAAATTTAAATTTCCCTTTTAAAGAAAAAACATGTAGATATTTTGTGATGGTTTTTTTTTTTTCTCTTAATAATAAATATTATTATGTTTAAGTCAAAGTACAGGGACCATAATGATATTTGCTGCCATTTTGTATGGACAGAAGCGAGTAGCGCTGTGGGCCGGTGGCTTTGATTTTCACTCCAGCCTATTACACTCATCCACGTGCTTCTTATTTATCCAATTCTCATTCGTCAGAGCTATCATTTACTTTAAACATTTCTACATTATTATTATTCCAAGATAAAAAATAAAAAATAAAAAATCTCTTAATTATTTCCACGTTTGTCACCTATATTAAATTTATTTACTTAACAACCCTCTTCAATTTCCTTATAAGACCCCACCACCTGCCTCGTCCTCAAAAACAACCCTCTTCATCTTCTCCAAAATTATCGTTCTCAAAAGAAACTCAAGATGGGTACTTTGTTCAGATCATCAACCATGGCGGCCATGTTTTTAGTTTTCTTGTTCACTGTATCATCAGCCTTGGACATGTCGATTGTATCTTATGATAAAACCCATGAGTCAAAATCTAACTGGAGGTGCCATGATGAGGTCATGGCCATGTTCGAGGCCTGGCTTGTGAAGCACGGCAAGGTTTATAACGCTTTGGGTGAAAAAGAGAACAGGTTTGAGATTTTTAAGGATAATCTTAGGTTTATTGATGAACATAACTCAGAGAACCGGACCTACAAGGTTGGTTTGAACCGGTTTGCTGATTTGACCAACGATGAGTACCGGTCCATGCATCTGGGTGGACGGTTTGGTGCTAGAAAGACTTCCCTGAAGGCTAAGAGGAGCGATCGTTATATGCCACGTGTCGGCGAGGCTTTGCCGGACTCTGTTGATTGGAGGAAGAAAGGAGCTGTTGCTGAAGTTAAAGATCAAGGAAGCTGTGGTGAGTGTTTATTTATTTTTTATTATTTTTTTAATTTCTTCTTTACTTTGATTAAATTATCATCTTAATTTTAATTTCTAAATTAATTTATTCAAGTAATCAGTTTTGGTAAAAATTCATGGCGGATGAATATAAAGGAAAGGGTAATTTTGTTATTACAAGAAATCACAAAGTGTGAAAAACAAGCAGATATTTTCTGACGAGAGGTTTTCTAGATATTTTTTTCTCAGCATGGATTAAAAAAAAACTCAATAGATAAATCTAACCAAATAAATTATTTTTTTAATTTAAAAAATAATGTTCAATTTTTAATTAAAAATGGAATCAAACTTAATTAAAATAAATTTTTAAATTTAAAAAATTCGAACTGGATCAATTAATTGGATAATTTAATTTATTAAATTTTTTAAAATCTAATCATCATTTTATATATTATGATTAATTTCATAAAATATTTATAATTTTTTATTTTTGGTATGATTGTTTTTATTTTTTTACATTTTAAATAATTTATATGACGATTTAGAAGAATTTATTTGTGTAATAGTTGATGATTAGAAAAATTATAATATAATTTTTTTGAATAAATATATGATTAAATGAATGTTATTAATTTTTTAATTTGAATTTGATTATTATTATTTTAAAAAAAATTGAAAAACCTGAATTGAATTGAATCGAACCTATAATTAAAATTATTTTTAATTTTTCTAAACATAAAAAAAAATTCTAATTGTTATTTTTTTAAAAAGTAACAATTAGAATTTAGTTTGCTGTCTTGGCCAAAGCTTATTCAGTGAGTCAGTTACCTCTGCATAATTAACTAAAGCGTGCAAAAACAAAGTGCGTTGTTTATTCTAACAGTAATACTGTACAGTGTACACTTAATTTGGTTAATTTTCTTTATTAATAATTATTTCATTAATGTAATAATTTTGAAAAATATATCAATGAGTAGCATTGACAGTTAGACTCATACAGATAGCTATGATATAAACCATGTGTATTAGCCGTCGAAAATGTGTAAGTGAGATTTGAACTACAAATATTTGGATTGAATAGGGTTGGCACGGGATGGGACATGACTTGTCATATTATATTTTTTGGGACAAAAAATCATCCCAATCCAGTCTTGCATCCTGTTATGGGGATGTATTCAATTGAGATTTTAAAAGACCTTTTTAGGTTAAATAAGTCTTGTGCTATTCAATTAAGGTTTTTAAATAATTTAAAAAGTCTTGTGGTATTTCATTAAGACTATTATGATTTTTTAAAGAGTGTATCCAAATCTAGTGATATTCAATCAGGACTTTAACCAAGTAATAGAAAGCCTTATGGTTTTGAAAAACATAATTATTTTGAAGGATTTTTTTATATATGTGATTGTGTGGGACTTTTTAGTGAGAATTATAAATATCAAATTCTATAAAAAAATCATTCCCTATCCCATGAGACTTTTTACATAAGATTATTTTGACTGTTAGAAAACAGAAGATGAACACACATGTTAGCTCTTCGTGAAAAAGTTACTTTATTAGTAATTTCTTATTTTTTCTTTCAAACAAAACAATATGACTTTCTTTTAAATGCAACTAGTAATGTTATTCCACTAACCATTTTTCTTAATGAATTTCATTTTCGAGGAGGAAAATTCTATCACATTTAAAGATAATTTCCTAGATTTTATTTGAGGCTAGCAAAACTTCTTCAATCAGATAGATGATAATATACAAAGTGAATTTAGCACAACAATGATTTTTTCATCGTTTTCTCGCTAATTTTTTACTTGTATTTTTTTATAAAAAAAATCCAAATTTAAGGAAAAAAATTATTTATCAATTATTAAGATCATTGATGCCGATATGTTATCTTTTATTCCTACGTCAGAGATATGACATTCTGTCACAGAAACTCAGAAAATAATTTGAGGCATTTTCGTCAATAACGTTATCTACACTGTTAGTAAAATATTGAGATAATTAAGCATTTTCGTCAGTAAAATATTGTTAATTGGTTGGTTAGCATTATAAAAGTAAAAAAAAAAAAAAAATTGTATGTGGTCCTTTCAAAATCTTTTAAATTCTTATGATATAAATCTTTTAAAATCCAATAAGTAAAAAATCATGATTAAAAAAACTGTAACAAAATCTTATAAGTCATTACATTCTTAAATAGTCTTTTAAAATCCACTGGACTTATTTATCCATAAATAATCTTTTAAAATCTCAATTGAATACACCCCTTAATTTCCATCTCATCTCATTAAATTTTGTCTCATTCCATTAAACTATGTCCCAACTCGTCGTCCCGCTTGAGTTTTCGGGGAAATTTTTTTGTCTCTTCCCATCCCTTCTTTTAAAACGGAATATAAAATTATGTTTGGGACGGGATAAATTGCTATCTCTCTATTGAACTAATTAGCATCCATGATTCTAAAATATTTAAAACAAATTTGGAGGAAGAATTACAACCACATGAAGTGATGGACCATCCTTTCTACCCAATTTCTGTGCATAAAAATCAATGGATATAAATCAGATATTCATATTATCTTCTGTATTAAATTACTTTGTTGTTTTCGTCTCTTTCTGTGTTATTTGACTGTATCTTGTTGAAATGCAGGGAGTTGCTGGGCGTTTTCAACAATTGCAGCTGTGGAAGGTATAAACAAGATTGTTACAGGTGATCTGATCTCACTGTCTGAGCAGGAGTTGGTGGACTGTGATACATCCTATAACGAAGGATGTAACGGTGGTTTGATGGACTATGCTTTCGAGTTCATTATCAACAACGGAGGAATTGACACTGAAGAAGATTATCCCTACAAAGGTGCTGATGCCAGATGTGACACATATCGGGTAACATTTAGTTTATTTTTAAATGATGAAATAGGATATTATATATTGGAGAATTATTCATAGGTTATTGTTCTTGGCCGTCAGAAAAATGCCAAAGTTGTTACAATTGATGACTACGAAGATGTTCCTGTAAATGACGAGAAAGCTTTGCAAAAGGCAGTTGCAAATCAACCTGTGAGTGTTGCCATTGAAGGAGGCGGCAGGGCATTCCAGTTATATGATTCGGTAACTTTCATCTCTTCATGGTACTTATCACATTTTAGATTTAGGGAATATTGCTAATGTCTCTGAAAAGATTTGTCATGGCATTGAATGTTTTTTTGACAAATATTCTTGTATTCTTTTAAATTACGAACCTCTTGTAATGGCTTCCAAACAGGATCAGGTAGCTATAGTATTTCATGTTTGTTCTGTTTTAAGTGAGTATATTGTTATGTTATTGCAAATTTTCAGGGTATATTCACCGGAAAATGTGGGACATCTCTTGACCATGGTGTTGCTGCTGTTGGATATGGCACAGAAAATGGAGTTGATTACTGGATTGTCAAGAACTCATGGGGTAGTAGCTGGGGAGAGTCTGGCTATATTAGAATGGAGCGTAATGTGGCTAACACTGCCACCGGCAAGTGTGGAATTTCCATGGAGGCCTCATATCCAATAAAGAAAGGCCAAAATCCCCCCAACCCTGGACCATCTCCTCCATCTCCAGTAAAGCCTCCAAGTGTCTGTGACAGTTATAACACCTGCCCTGAAAGCAACACCTGCTGCTGTCTCTTCCAGTATGCTAACTATTGCTTTGAATGGGGATGCTGCCCACTTGAGGCTGCCACATGCTGTGACGACCACTATAGCTGCTGCCCACATGACTATCCCATTTGTAACATTCGTGCAGGGACCTGCTTGATGGTAAGATCTTCAAAATTTTGCTAGTAGTCTCATCTTATTTTATAGGCTTTGCTGGTATTAAGCATGAATCCAATAGGACAATATTTTTATATTCATGTTTTAAACTTGAGCATTTGGTTGGGATCATTGAATAAATTATTGTTTTTACTTCCAAAGTTTTGAAATTCAAATTTGGTTTCAATTCTCAATTTTTTTTCACTGAATCTGTAATCTTGAACTTTTGTGGCAGAGCAAGGACAACCCGTTGGGAGTGAAGGCATTGAGGCGCACTCCTGCTAAGCCTTACTGGGTTCATGGAAACGAAGGCAAAAGTAGCAGCGGGTAATTCAAGTTTAGACTTTCAGAGCAGTGGAAGGTGAAAGGGAGGTTGAAAAGAAGCATTACTTTGTGCTTGAATTTCCCTTGGTTTATTGTACTGCATTACATCATTTCAAACGTTGGATACCAGCAGGTGTATGGTTTGTTAAAATATTATTCGGATGGCTGGTTATGTACATATTTATCTATCTGTGTTGCATCTGAATTATTAGCAGATAATTTATTATCAAATACCAATGTGCTGTAAATCTTGACATTATTCATCCATGGCTTTTATGAAGTATTTTTGTAATTTTACATTGCTTGATATCTATAGTATCTTCTCGAATCACATGTATTTGAATTATATGTAGTCTTGTTTTGGATTAGAAGTTTAATAATCACCTTTAGTGCATCACTATACTAGGGCCTTATTGTATTTGTAGGTTAGGTTAAATCTGCTCTAATAACTTGATCAGCCATTGCATTGGCACTACATACGTAATGTCACATGAAGCAAGACCCAACTCAATAATGATCTCTTCATAAATTTTCTTTTATGAAATGATAGGTTTGTTAATAGAAAAATCTTCACTATGTAGCTTCTGTTTCTCACCCAAACAATGTGAATTTCCATTAATATAGCAGTGAAATTGCTTGAGAGGCGGTCTTGAGTTTTGACACCTTAAATATACTTTTAAAATATGTGACTTTTACATATAAAATAGAGATTTTTTTTTAAACTTTTTTATTATAATGCATATTAATTGTTTTTAGATTTGGAATCTTATGTGCGCTGTCTCACGACCACCGGCAAGTGTATGAATTAAGCAGGAATATTTCTTCATGGCGATGTGGGCGATAGGCATAGGCAGGGCCCCGCAACCAAGGTTAGCTTAGCCCAAGAATTCCTCAATTACGGAGTTACCCCTTGCAAAAAAAAAATTACTAATTTCAAATAATTTGATATTAGTTAATGAAAGAAATTTTATACAACATCCGAATGACAACAAAATATAATTGAAAAATTTACAAAACTAACTCTTTTGCTTTATCCAAATATAAAATTAACCTTATTACCCATATTACCCTTATGCACTTTCTATTTAGGTTAATAATCTTTGCCTATTGGAAACTTATTTAAGTTGCTATTGTTTCTATTTTTACTAGATTTAGCATTCAAATAAAATATTTTGAAATGATATTGTGTTGGTAAAAATCGTACACCAAGTGTTTGTTAAAATGTCAAAGAGGTATTTATGAGCTCTATATATACTATGACCACTCGCACGGGCGCCCACTCTCTTCTGTGGGAGCTGCATGGGTGATCAGACTTCAATCACTGGTATTTCCGCGGCACGTGCACTACAAGCTAGGAGTCGTGCGGGTTCCCACACTATATTTTGAGCTATTTTTAATTACTTCTTTATTAATGACTTTTATAATGTTTCTTGTAGGAATGGAGGGAAGTGGCTGCAATCCATGTGACCTAAGAATACAGATTCTGATCGATTTCGAGAGCGTAATATAACCCTTATGAAGAGAGTTGTGGAGGTGATAAGGATAAAAATTGACTACTCAATAACTAGAATAGTTAAGGAAATCAATCTTCAGACATTTTTTAGATATTGATATAGATGTCAAAGAAATGATAATGCACAACATTTTGCTAAAACATGTCGTGCAAGCAGAAAATGACCTCCAGAATCAATTGTGATTTCATATTGGGGAAAATTAATAGGTCATCTCTTCGGGAATGGTGCCTAGTAACAGGTTTTTGAGGTGGTTCTTCTGTTGAGATAGATTATGAGACGTTCGAGATTCAGGACAACTATTTTACAAATGCGATATATGGAAAAATGAGTGATCTAGACACATAGTTTCTTCAGTGTGATTTCACAGAGATCCCAAAATTTGATTAAGTGAAGATAGCTTTGTATTATTTTTTACAAATCGTGTTTTGTTTTCGCATCCTGATGAGAGACGTGTACAAATAAAACTGATGAATGTAGTGAAAAATCTTGATTTTTCAACAATATTCCATGGGGTGCCTTAATGTGGGATGTTGTTAGTGAATAAGCAAACAAGGTTTTATTTGGGAAAGCTAATAATTCAAGGAGGGAAAGAATGATAAGAGACACATTGAGAAAAGTACAACTTTTATATCTTCTGACTTGGCATCCAGAAAAAATTAACTGTATTCTTTTTATTTTTTATTTATTTTATTAGAATTTATGTATGAGTTTTCTAATGGTGTTGTCTATAGGCGTGGATAATTAAAGTTATTGGATTGGTGGCTTCAGAGTATGCCATTAAAGGTATTCGTGTTTATCCTTCTATTAGAAAGTGGACGGTGCGTAGAACCTTAATAGATGTGGCTTAAATGACCCTACTTAGTAGACCTAATGAAGAGGTAATAATTTACACAAGATGAGTTGACGTCAAATAATTTTAATTTATAATAAATTTCTTGTATTTATTAGTTAAATATGAAACAAGTTTTACCTGCGCCGCGGCCCAGAATGAGTGGTTTGGTGGCGGGGTTTCCATCGTTTCCAAAAAAAAAAAAAAAAAAAGTTTTGAGACCCATAAATAAGAGAAGCTTTTCCGTATTGGGCATTAGTGCAGCCTTATGTACGTCTCTTCATGAATGGGTCGAACATATTGGTACACTTCTTTCTTTTGATAGTGTAAAATGTGAAGCCCTTGTCATCCGTTGGATGAGGGACACATGACGCAATCCTTGCCATTGTCCCAATTACATTTATTTGCTCATCCTATATAAAGGGCACTTAGGTTGAGAATTGGGAGGAGAGGTTTTCATTATTTGTATTCCCTTTATTTTGGCTAAGTGTTGAGCCTTATTTCCTAATCTAAGTTAGTGTAATTCTCAATTGGGAATTTGAGAGATTGTCACTTTTAGAGATTAGGGTTCTTTGTGAGATTTGGGGAATTACAATTTGTAACGGATTCAAGATTCCGTGTGTAATCTTGAAATTGCTTAGTGCAGCGAGCTCCCTATTCCGGAGTTCAACGTGGATGTAGTCGGGAATTTTTCCGGCGAACCACGGTAAAAATCGTGCATTCTTGATTGATTGATTGACGAATATTGCGACAAACTTAACAATTGGTATCAGAGCATTTTGGAATTACGATCAGTGGGCCGAAGGAAACCTGATCGGTGATTGAAAGATCAAGAAGCCCAAGACCCATCTTCTTAAAACCGGCGTCGAATTCGGTGAAGTGGTGGGCTGAACAAAAACCCTAACATTCGTCATCAAGGTCTTCTGGAAAATTGAAGACACTGCAAAAATGACAAATTCGGCGGCAAAAAGAAAAAAAAAGGAGCATCCCTAGCCATCGACGCAACTCAAGATTCACAGCCGAACAATTGATAAGTCACGGCCACCAATCGACGAAGGCAATTGAAAAACAAGATCAATATCAAAGCCACAACAGATCAAAGAGCCAAGAAGACTTAAAGAACCGAGTTCATCATCTTGGAAGGGCACAGCCAAACCGAGAAGAAGAAGGCAAGAAGAACAAAGAGACGAAGGGCAACGCAAAACCCTAAAATCGGTCAAGAAATACAGAGGGCCATCGTCTATCAAGAAACCCTTGCAAACCAAGACGACCAAGATCAGAAAGCAACAAACCCCCTGCACTGCCGATCAAGAACGCAGACTCTAAGTACAAGCCAAAAACGATCAACAAGATCCCTTTGCCGAGAAGGATACTGAGTAACCGTGACCAAGACTCCAAATTCTAAACACAAAGAGGCAGATTGAGTGCTGCCAAGTCACAAAGCAGTCTGATCAAAACCCTAAAACAGGTCGCTGGTTGGGTAAGTAAACCATCTGCAAATTGTGTGTTCTTGGTGGTGAAGGCTTAGCTGTGTTGGGTGATTGGGGCTTTGTTGTTATTTGGGTATTGAAGCTCCGTTGGAGTTGATTGGGTGTGAACTGAAATTTGGGAATTATTGTCTGATTGTTTGGGAAGATAATTCTCTGTGTAAGCTGCAATTTGGAAACTATTTCTGCTGAAGTTGTGGGAAAGTAAGTTGTTTGGGGCAGTGAATTGCCGAATGTTTTTGGTAATTGGGAGAGCTTTGGTTGGGGATAATTGCGAAGTGATTGCGGAATTTCCTCGGTGATTACTGTAAAAGAAAGTAAATGTCGACTATGAGACTCGACATTGGCATCTTTGACGGGAAGGGAGATTTCACCACATGGAAGAAGAAAATGAGGGTTCTGCTTCCCACCATAAGGTGGCTTTGGCACTGGAACGGATCCAGAAAAGTGGCCAAAGATGGAAAAGGAAGAGCGAAGGACGAAATCCTGGAAGAGGCGTACAACTTGATCTTCCTCCACTTGGGAGATTCGGTCATCAGAAGGTTGATGGAATGGACACGTCATTCAACTATGGGGTAAACTCGAATCTCTTTATTCTGTTATTTCTGCACCAAATTTAGTGTTCTTAAAAGAAATTTGTTTAATTACAAGATGGATACTAGTAAGTCGATTGATGATAATTTGGATGAATTCACGAAAATGACTCAAATCCTTAAAGGAACTGACCAAGCCCTAGGAGACTCTAGCGAAGCTATGATTCTATTAAATGCATTGCCTGAAGAATATAGTGTCGTTAAGAACTCTCTACAGTACACATGAGTTGTACCTAGGCTAGACTTTGTGATATCTGGTATAAGGGCTAGAGAGCTAGAACTTAGAACCAGTAGGACGGTGGAGCGAACTTATTCGTGAAAGGAAAATATGAAAGGAAATATAATGGTCCGAATAATCATCAGACTAATAACCAAGAACCTAAAGGAAGAAAAAGAATAAACATGATAAGAATAAGAATAGTGACAAGAAGTGCTATCATTGTGGGAAGATGGACACCTTAAAAGAATTGTTATAAGTTCATTAGGGAACAGGAAAATGAAGGCAGCGCCACTGTGGCTGCCGAAAAGGAGTCGATGTGTGCCTATCTGAGGCATTGACTGTGTGTAGAGATCACATTAGTAGAGAATGGATTCTGGACTCCGGGTGTTCTTTTCACATGAGTCCGTATAGGGACTGGTTTGTCAACTTTAGAAATTCTGACCAAGGCACTGTGTATATGGGTAATGACAATACTTGTAGGATACAGGGGAGTTGGGGACATGACTCTTAAACTTCATGATGGTAAAGTTAGGATTCTTACTGACGTTAGATATGTACCTGACTTGAAACGGAACCTGATATCACTAGGAACACTAGATGAATTAGGTTTCACATATAAAGCACACAAAGGAAACATGCACATATCTAAGGGTAAAAACTGATCCTAACTGGTATAAAGAGAAATGGATTGTATGTTCTAAATGGCCAACATGTATTCTCGGATAAACCATTTCTGCTTTAACTTCTAATGTTGATATGACTAATATATGGCACTTGAGACTTGGCCATATAGGCCAGAAAGGAATGCAGGTACTCAGCAAGCAGGGACAATTTGGAAAGGACCAGTTGAAGCCACTTGAGTTTTGTGAGATCTGTGTGTTGGGCAAACAGCACAGACAGAGCTTCCCAACTGGAATTCACTTGTCAAAGGCGAGTCTGGAGTATCTACATTGTGATTTGTGGGGACCAGCAAAGGTCCAGACCCATGGGGGTAAGAAATATTTCCTCTCTATTGTTGATGACTACAGTAGGAAGGTATGGACATTCTTACTAAAATCAAAGGATGAAACTTTGACTAAATTTAAAGAATGGAAAGTATTGGTAGAAAATCAAACTAGTAACAAAGTAAAAGTCTTGAGAACTGATAATGGCTTAGAATTTTGTAATACTGAGTTTGATCAATATTGTACTAGTGAGGGTATCCTAAGACATAGGACTGTTAGAAACACCCCTCAACAGAATGAGTGGAGTTGCGGAAAGAATGAATAGAACCTTATTAGAAAAGATCAGATGTTTTATTTTCTTCCGAACTTCCGAGGGCCTTTTGGGGTGAAGCCCTCAATACTGCTACTCATTTGATTAACCTTAGCCCTAATAGTTCAGTTCAGTTTAAGACACCAGAAGAAATCTGGTCTGGTAGGGCTCAGAGCTAGCCCACCTGAGAGTATTTGGCTGTGAAGCCTATGCTCACCAGTCCATAGGTAAACTTGAACCGAGGTCAATCAAGTGTGTTTTCCTAGGATATCAAGAAGGGACAAAAGGGTATAGGTTATGGGAAAGGGAGTCACCTGGAGTCAAAGTCATAGTTAGTCGGGATGTTATATTCAATGAACTTTGTTTTCCTTGTAAATCTACTAACAACAATGCAGGTGCCTTAGAAAAGGATCTAGCAGATTTTGATCTTGCAGGTGGAGCTCAGATGCAGGTGGAGCCAGGGACATCAAGGACCCTGAGCAAGTTGGTGACATGTCAGGCACGGAGACATCTGAGGACACCCAGCCCATGAGAAATAACCGGAGGAAAACAGAAATGAAGTAGCAGATATACAAGAACAAATTGAAGATGACACAGTAGATCAACTGGATCAAACTGAGCAGCATGATGTAAAACCACAAGACACATTGGCCAACTACCAGCTAGCAAGAGACAGAAGTAGGAGGCAGGTAAGGCCTCCTACCAGGTATGATTACTCAACTAATGATTTGTATTTCTGTGCGTTAATATCAAGTCAATGAAATTAATGGGTTGAGCCTGCTAGCTTAGGAGAGGCATTAAAGTCTACCCATAAACTTGAATGGGAAGCGGCTATAGGAGAGAGATGTCTTCTCTTAGTAATAGGTCTGAGATGGTTAAAATGGAAAATGTACATTATGCAAATGCTATTGGTTCTGTGATGTATGTCATGATTAGTACTAGACCTGACTTGTCTTATACTGTATCTTATTAAGTAGGTTTATGTCTAATCCAGGTGGAGCACACATGAGTGCTTTACAATGGTTGTTAAGATACTTGAATACTACTATTGATTATGGCTTATGTTTTAACAAATCTAACGCTTTAGATTTGGTAGGGTATGTTGATTCTGATTTTGCAGGTGACAGAGACTCAAGAAAGTCAACTACCGAAGCAGAGTATATAGCCATAACTGATGTGTTCAAGGAAGTAATTTGGCTTCAGGGTATCTTAACCGAAATACAACAGCTGCAGGGTAAGACAGTTGTGTATTCAGACAGTCAGAGTGCAATACATCTGAGCAAGAATCCAGTACATCATGAGAGAACCAAGCATGTGGATGTGAAGTATCATTTCGTGAGGGAAGTCATCACAAATGGTAAGATTGAGATTGAGAAGGTTCCAACTGAAGACAACCCATCTGACATGGGGACAAAAATTGTGGCTGCTACCAAACTCTCCCACTGCATGAAGCTGTTGCAAGTGGGGGTTGGCTGACCTTGCAGCCGACATGAGCGATGATGTGAGTAGGTGAGTTTGCTGTGCTATCTTGGCCTTAGTGTGTCGTTGTGTATGATTGGGAGTGATAGATGTTTTTGGCTTCAAGGTGGAGATTGTAAAATGTGAAGCCCTTGTCATCCGTTGGATGAGGGACACATGGCGCAATCCTTGCCGTTGTCCCAATTACCTTATTTGCTCATCCTATATAAAAGGCACTTATGTTGAGAATTGGGAGGAGAGGTTTTCATTATTTGTATTCCCTTTATTTTGGCTAAGTGTCGAGCCTTATTTCCTAATCCAAGTTAGTGTAATTCTCAATTGGGAATTGAGAGATTGTCACTTTTAGAGATTAGGGTTCTTTGTGAGATTTGGGGAATTACAATTTGTAAACAGATTCAAGATTCCGTGTGTAATCTTGAAATTGCTTAGTGCAGCGAGCTCCCTATTCCGGAGTTCAACGTGGATGTAGTCGAGAATTTTTCCGGCGAACCACGGTAAAAATCGTGCATTCTTGATTGATTGATTGACGAATATTGCGACAAAACTTAACAGATAGCATGACCAATCATTTGGAAAATAAAGAGTTAATATTAGTTGAATTTTTTCAGTTTGAGTGACTTGGTAGGGTTTCTATGTTGGGGTTAGTATTTTAAAAGCCAATTTGTATCATATTCATGACAAGTTCATAAATACGGATAATTAATTTTTTAATAATATTATCTATTTAATGGTAGCAACTCTTGTATTTTATATACATATTCAATCTAATTTAGTTTAGATTGAAACTAATAGAGGTTTAATGATATTTATATTAGACAAAAACCTGAGAATATACAGTAGTCACACAGTTACAATGATGTTTGTAATTGATATTGGGAGGTGTCACTACTTGTGGTATATTCTCAAATAAAGTTCATAGTCGAGATTTGCTGACACATATCAGTTAGTAAAATCCATTGAGACCAGTACGTGTTGTATATCGAGACTTGGTCTGATGGTTTATCCAATGAACCATAAGTCTTGGGAGACTCATATAGACATGTAGATGGTTATTTGATGAGCACTGAACGACTCACCTGAAGAATTCCTAATAGATGGCACACTATCGTCAATAGAAATTTTCCCGAGTCAAGTTGCATATGTAGTCATTTGACTTGAGATACCACTGTAGATGTATGAGTGATCCTCTACACTTTGACAACAGTCACATCACCGGTAAATCTAGACAAGATCTCCGCTTGTTTGTTGGTTGTGGACCGATGTTCATTATATCATATGATGTATATAGAGGAGATTCGTCAGTCCTGTATGCAGGATTCAGTTGTCCATTTCGTAATCTTTAAAATATGTGGCCATAGTACATTCTGGAAGGGAGTTCCGAATGCTAATTGAGAGATCACTTATTCGCGACACATATATGAATTGTACACCACTGAGATTTGACGTTCTCATCTATGTATTCAGTATAGTTTGGATACCCATGACTGAGAGACTACGCAATATGATTAGAACTTAACTTGTATAGTGATGAACACTAAAAAATACACATTTATTAAAAGACAAATTAATCATTTTATACTTGTAGTTTCATTAATCCCCTTAATTTAGCACATTTGTGAAATAACAATTAAATTTATGTTTTGTATATTTTTATTTATTATATAGGTAAAATACTGCTTCGAAAGCTCAACAGGAAACATGGATATGAGATCTGAATTCCAGGACTTAGAAAACCTAAAAAGAGCGTGACAATTAGATTCAAATCGGACTTGGAAAATATTTACCATATTTAAATTAGCGACACAATGAGCTTATGATGTATTTAGCTACACATGTATTGTATTTTTATTATTATGATTATAATATATATATATAATATATATATAATATATTTAGGAGGTCTCACTGAGATATTATATTATATTATATATATAATATGCAATGTATTATTGCATTGGTGGATTGCAAATGCAATTGCATTTATAATTTGGTGTCGAGGCCTTCTATAAAAAGAGGTGCTCGACACCTCAGTGGGGGAGGGAGAATAATAGAGAGCTCCCCTCCAGTTCAGATGCATTATTTCATTTTCCCTTTTCGGGAGATTTGAGGTAAATATCATGTGTGTTTTATTTTATTTTATTAATAAAATAATGGGTGCTTTTATTTATATCTTGTTTTATAAATTTGTATCCTGTTAGGGTAAAAGGTGAAGCTATTGGTATGAAAATATATATGATTTTTATTTATATTATATTTTATAAATTGTGATAATTTATCAAATAAAATTCATACTCTTTTTAGTTTATTGAGGACTCTTGACTAGTTGTAAACAATCCCCGATTGGCACAGATAATACTTGAATCCCATAAATGAGAGAGAGTGGACTATCAAAGATCTGGATTAATTTTTGACAAACTTTGTTACCGTCTATATGGCTAGTTTTATATATTTGGCATAATTGAGTACCTAACTGGATTTGTTTTTTTTTTATAGAAAAATGATATCACCGCCTTTATGACTGATTTTATATGTTTTGGTATATTTAGTACATTGACAAGATTAATTATCGACATGACGGATCACATGTGTTGACATAATTAATACCTAATAATTATGAAATAAATTGATTGGGAAATAATTATAATTTATATTTTATAAAAAAGTAAAAATTATTTTATATTTGAAATATCAAGAGTGGATCCCCATAACCATAATATTTTATTTTATTATTTTTATTTTATTAGTTGAATTATTATTTTATCTTATTAAATTTATTCTCTGTGGATCGACCACAGACTTATCAGGTTATTTTATTATTTCGACACTCTTAGACTTGGGGATAAAGGAACCACTTTGTGAGCGTGTATATGGTTGACCAGCGCGTAAACACACACGTATAACGCAAGTGCACGTATCGTCAAGTAGTATAAAAAGTATCGATCCCACGAGGACTTAATACCTAATCTATTGATTTTATGAGGTCAAATGATTACTAGAATCTAACAGGTTGATTGATTGATTTGAAATGGTGATGATTTTGAATTTAAAAACAAGTAAATAAAATTGCGCGAAAGTAGGTTTAAGAAAATTCAATATTAAAAACTATCTAGGGTTGTAAATCTTTCTAATATCTTTTAAAAGATGAAGTGGTTATTTCATGTTTGTGTAATAAATCGGTATACTAACCTGGAACACTAAATTATGCGAAAGCCTCTGTCGATGGTCAGACGCAAATACCCAGTTTAACCCAATCGAACCATATGTCTATGTCAACCAAATTATCTGGATTCATTAAGTTAAGTTCCAATTATGGCTACCCCGCCCGACATGTATATGTCTATTCTGTAAGGAAATCTATTAAAGGGTTATATATCCTCAAGGAAGATCGTGGGCTATTAAGTCTAAGGCTGAAACCTAAAATTCATTTGTCAAGTTTATTTTAGATTTACCAGATCAATCTTATTAGTGGCCAATTAACAAGACGCATTAAGCTTAAGACTTAATAAATAAACCTTTAAATTTCCCAAACTATAAAATAACCCTTATAAACCGGTGATATTAAAAGTCATCACAACCCCATATAACTAATTTAGTTACAACACATAACTAGAGCTAGTAAAAACTTGAAAGTAAAATACATAAAGTGAAAATGCTGAAAATTAATTGCGGTAAAATAAATTACAATAAAATGCTAAGGTAAAAGGATCAACTTTTACTAATTACTATTTAGATATCTCTCTTAATATAATATATTAACTTGTGATTATTTTACCAATCGTCCATATAGGCGGTAACCTGATTAAGTCAAATTAAGTCCAACCAGCCATAAAGGCGGAACCAAAATAAACCTGCCATATAGGCGGTAAGAAAATTTAATTACCAACCGACCAATCTGGTGGTATCCTTGATTAGTCAGGTTTAAACCAGATTAAAATGAATTACCAACCGACCAATCTGGTGGTATCCTTTTTAAGTCAATATTTTAAATAGTGAATATATTATATTTAAGGGAGATTAATTTAAATAGTAACAGTAAAAGAATTACCTTTCACCCTAGCTGGGGAAGTTACCTCATCATGGTGAATAGTATAAACTGTAAAAAGTAAAGAAAGTAAATTACTATTATTACAGAACGTAATTAAAATTAATTACAAAACTAAAATTTAAAAGAAACTAAGAAGAGAACTCCATATTTACATCAGAGAATTCAGAGAGAATGGTACATTTGAAACTGAAACCTCGAGCTCAATTTATAGGCGCGAATAGGCCTCCAGCGTCGCGACGCCAAAGGTACCAGCGTCGCGACACCAGTCTCTTTTGGCGTGGCATGCTGAGGTGATGACGCGTGGCGATTCAGATAAGGAGATAAGGCGACACGTGGCAAGGCGGCTGAGAGCTCAATTATTATACTGATGTGGCATGACGTGGCGACACGTGGTGAAAGGGAGTGTCGGCACCATAGGATTGCGACACGTGGCATGCTGCGATTGGTTGATGATGACGTGTCACTTTGACTCGGTCAACTGGTGATGTGGATGATGATGTGGCGGTGACGTGGAGTGACACGTGGCACACATAGCAATGGTGATTGTCGGCATCGTATGATGATGACACGTGGCACGGCGCACGTTAGCAAATCTGCTGTGATGGTGACACGTGGCACGACGCACATTAGCAAAGTCAAACTTTTCAGATTCTGACATGTGGACCCGGCGCACGTTAGCATGGACCTGGTGCACGTTAGGCGTCGTGATGCCAAAGGCTTGCGCGTCGCGACGCGCTAAATGACCAAAATGCCTTTTTTTTTTTTTTTTTTTTTTTTTTTCCAATTTTCACTGTTTTGGTCCAAATCACCTCCAAAATGTCCTGAAACTTTATTTATCTGCAAAATAACACAAAACACATCAAAATATTCACAAAACTCAAGAAACTACACAAAATATTAGGTTAAATGAGTGAGAAATAGTGATATAATTACCACTCATCAATGGTTAAATGCGATTATCTATTGTCGACATAATTTACGAGTGAGCGAATTATGGACATAAAATGTGTTCCATGATAAATATAATTGAACCTAGATAGTCCCGCTAATAAAGTATACTAATAAAATATTAGGACAATTAATTATGAATAATATGAAATATTCGTAACTTTACACATGTCCGAGTATTTTTGTATCTAATTTGTATTTGTATATGGCATATAATTTGATTAGATACAAACTAGATCTAATTGACTTTTGACACTTGTCAATAAATAAATTAAAAGTTAATTAATTTAATAATTATTTATTTAGGAATATTATTAGAATATTCCAATTTTATAAGATAAGCTTGGCAATTTGGTTAAATAATAGTCGTATATTTGGATGTTATTTGCTTATTTTTGGCCATATATTTAATTAGTTTAAATGATAAAAATACCTCTCCCCTATAAATTGTAAATTTCGGCCATGTGAGGAAAAAATGAAAAATTTCTTCATTTTGGGTGGAGCAATATAGTTTTAGGCAAAGTGTAATGAATTTTATAAATGATTATAATGATAGTAATTGTTGATGGTGTTTTTTGTGACAAGTATTTGAACAGTACGGTAAGGACACAGATGAAATTTCTCTTTTAGGAAGGACAAATGTTCAGAAGGTATTAGTTATTCCTCGGCCAGGCATAAAGTTTGGACCCGGCTTCCCGAATCTGGCCGGACAGCATACACAGCATGATGTAGATGCTAGAGACCGACAACATCAGAGCCGAGACTGACCATTTTAGCCCAGTGGCTCAGTTCGGTATTATCTCTCCTCCTGGATTGGGATATAGAGCTCAAATTTTTTGGGTCAGGTCGGAAGTAGTTCGGGTAGTTCGGCACACGGTTTGGCCGTGCTCATGAAGCCCGACGTATGATCATGGATAGTTTGGACTTTTCCTTCTGACATATTGACCGGTGCAATCACACGTATATAACGCAAGCGCACGTATCGTTCAAGTAGTATAAAAAGTATCGATCCCACGAGAACTTAATACCTAAACTATTGATTTATGAAGTCAAATTTTTACGAGTATCTAATGGATTGATTGTTTAATTGGATGGTGACTTTAAAATTAAAACAAGTAAATAAAATTTTACGAAAGTAAATTGATGAAAATTCAAGATTATTAAACTATACAGGGTTGTGAATCTTTCCAATATCTTTTTAAAGATGAAGTGGTTATTTTACGTTTGTGTAATATATTGGTTTATTAACCTGGAACACGAAGTTATGCAAAAGCCTCTTCCGATGGTCAAATACAAATACCCAGTATAACTTTATTAATCATATTCCTATGTCAACCAAGTTACATGAATTCATTAAGATTAAGTTCTAATTATGGTTACCCCCGCCCGACAGGTATATTCATATCCTGTAAGGAAATCTATTAAAGGGTTATCTATCCTCAAGGAAGATCGTGGGCTATTGAGTCTAAGGTTTTAAACCTAAAATTCCTTTTCCAAGTTCATTTTAAGTTTACCAGATCAATCTTATTAATGGCCAGTTAACAAGAAGCATTAAGACTAAGACTCAATAAATAAACCTTTATATTACCCAAACTGTAAATTAACCCCTTATAAACCGGTGATATTAGAATTCATCACAATCCCAGATAACGGGTTTAGCTACGACACATATTTACGGCTAGTAAAAACTTAAATAAAATAAAAGACATAAAGTACATGTTGGAAAGTAAATGCGGGAAAGTAAAGGCGGAAAAGTAAATGTTGAAAAGTAAATGCTGAAAAGTAAATGCTGGAAATTAAAAATGTAAAATTACAATAAAAGAAAATGTTGAGGTTAGAGGATCCACTTTTATTACTACTATTTTAGATATCTCCCTTATTATAATATATAAAATTTGCGTGATAATTACCAACCAGCCATATAAGCGGTATCTTGATTAAGTCAAATTATTAATTAATTACCAACCGACCAACCAAGCGGTATCCTCATTAAGTAAGGTTAAAACCAATTTCAATAATTACCAACCGACCATAAGGCAGTATCCTTATTAAGTCAGGTTTTAAATAGTTTATATATTATAATTAAGGGAGATTAATCTAAATATTAGTAGTAAAAGCTTTACCTTTTACCCCAGTATGAGGAGTTACCTCCTCATTACTGAAAAGTAAAAACTGAAAAAGTAAAGAAATAAAAGTAATGTGCGTAAAAGTAAATTGCAGAAAGTAAAGACTGAAAAGTAAAGAAAAGAAATTGCAAATGCGAAAATTAATTACTGAAAATTGTAAATAAACAAACAAGATACAATCTTCTTAGTATTCTTAAGGAATTATATAGAATAAAGTATGAAATCAAATCTGAAATTCAGCCTTCTATTTATAGGCCAAAATTGGCACGCGCGTCGCGTCGCGACGTGTGAAGTGTGTTTACGTCGCGACGCGCCGTTGATGAAAGACGCGTGGCATTCATTTTTACTGAGATGGTGACACGTGGCAGAGCTTGAATGATTAACTCAATAATTATGCTGATGTGGCGTTGACTGAATTATTGTGCTGACGTCATTGATGACATGGCGATGATGATTGTCGGCAACATGTGATGATGACATGTGTCCGGCGCATGTTAGCATGATTTGCTGAGATGTTGACAAGTGGCAGGCGCATGTTAGCAGATTCAGCGCACATTAGTATACGGTGCACGTTAGCATGGCGCACGTTAACAAGGTGCATTTTAGCAAATCTTCTCTGATTGTGACACATGTCAACCATTTCGGTGGGGGGGACAGTGTGCACCCCCCTGAACAGACCTCTAGCCCAGATAGTTCGAGAAATCCAGAATAAAGGTCTATTGGCCCAACCTGACCTGAGGAGATTCCTGATTGAGGAGGGAAACAACATGGCTTATTGCATGTACCATAATGTAAGGGGACATGCCACGAATGGATGCATGGACCAGTAAGAGCAAATGGAAGACCTGGTAAAGAAATGATATCTGGATGAATGCATAGATCAAGTGGCTGTGGGGGCCGGCCAATGCAGATAGTGATAGTCAGTAAGTCATGTATTTGTAATGCTGAGATTCTGAGAGGATATTTTCAGTAGAGTCTCTCTCATAATGACCCTCAAAGAGTTGTAAGAAGAGCAGTAGATCCCAAGAATGTGAGTAAGATTTCTTCTTTCTTAAATAAATAGTTGTTTATGCTTGTCCATTATGGCCCACATAGAGGCCGATGTACTTTTTATGGCTCGGGTCTACTTTCGTACCACCGAGGCCGATGTTTTGATGGCTCTGGTCTACTTTAATACCGCCGAGGCCGAAGTGTTTGATGGCTCGGGTCTACTTTTGTACCGTCGATGCCAATATTTTGATGGCTCGGGTCTGCTTTCGTACCACCGAGGCCGATGTTTTGATGGCTCAGGTCTGCTTTCGTACCGCCGAGGCCGATGTTTTGATGGCTCGGGTCTACTTTAGTACTGCCGAGGCCGAAGTGTTTGATGGCTCGGGTCTGCTTTCATATCGCCGAGGCTGATATTTTTATGGCTCGGGTCTACTTTAGTACCACCGAGGCCAATGTGTTTTTTATGGCTCAGGTCTGCTTTAGTACCGCCGAGGCCGATGTGTGTTTTATGGCTCGGGTCTGCTTTAGTACCGTCGAGGCCGATGTGTTTTTTATGGCTCGGGTCTGCTTTCGTATCGCCGAGGCCGAGGTATTTTGATGGCTCGGGTCTGCTTTAGTACCACCGATGCGATGTGTTTTTATGGCTCGGGTCTATTTTCGTACTGCCGAGGACGATGTTTTGATGGCTCGGGTCTGCTTTAGTACCGCCGAGGTCGATGTTTTTATGGCTCGGGTCTGTTTTCGTACCATCGAGGCCCATGTTTTGATGGCTCAGGTTTGCTTTCGTACCGTCGAGGTTGATATTTTGATGGCTCGGGTCTGCTTAGTACCGCCGAGGCCGAAGTGTTTGATGGCTCGGGTCTGCTTTCGTACCATCGAGGCCGATGTTTTTATGGCTCGGGTCTGCTTTCGTACTACCGAGGCCAATGTTTTGATGGCTCGGGTCTGCTTTCGTACCGCCGAGGCCGATATTTTGATGGCTCGGGTCTACTTTAGTACCGCCGAGGCCGAAGTGTTTGATGGCTCAGGTTTCCTTTCGTACTGCCGAGGTCGATGTTTTTATGGCTCGGGTCTGCTTTTGTACTGCCGATGCCCATGTTTTGATGGCTCGGGTCTACTTTAGTACCACCGAGGCCGATGTGTTTTTTTATTGCTCGGGTCTGCTTTAGTACCGCCGAGGCCGATGTGTTTTTTATGGCTCGGATCTGCTTTCGTACCGCCGAGGCTGAGGTGTTTTGATGGCCCGGGTCTGCTTTAGTACCGCCGAGGCTGATGTGTTTTGTTGGCTTGGGTGTACTTTCGTACCGCCGAGGCCGAGGTGTTTTGACAACTCGGGGTCGGGTTACGTCCCACCGAGAGGCTTATCATCGGCATGGGGTCGGAGCATCTCCCCCATGGCCGGTTCTGAATTGGTCCGGGGAGGTAACATTCCCTCGGAGCCAAGTGTTCCACTACCTCAGGTCGGGTTATGTCCCACCGAGAGGCTTTTCATCGGCATGGGGTCGGAGCATCTCCCCCATGGCCGACTCTCAATTGGTTCGGGGAGGTAACATTCCCTTAGAGCCAAGTGTTCCTCTACCTCGAGGTCGGGTTATGTCCCACCGAGAGGCTTATCTTCGACATGAGATCGGAGCATCTCCCCCATGGCCTGCTCTCAATTGGTCTCGGGAGGTAATATTCCCTCGGAGCCAAGTGTTCCACTACCTCGGGGTCTGGTTATGTCCCACTGAGAGGCTTTGCATCGGCATGGGGTCGGAGCATCTCCCCCATGGGCGACTCTCAATTGGTCCGTGGAGGTAATATTCCATCGGAGCCAAGTGTTCCACTACCTCGGGGTCAGGTTATGTCCCACCGAGTGGGTGATTATATACTAGGGATAGAGCATCCCCCCATGGATAGGCATTAGAACTCTCTGTGACCAAGCACATGAAGATGACAGGGAAGACCCGATTGACAGCCAAGGCAGTTTTTTCTGTGACTCCCGGAGCCGACTACCAACTGGTTGATCAACATACTCCCTATTTTGTAGTTCCCGGTACCAACTCGTACACTCGTTGAAATCAAGAACTAGGGGACATATGTTAATGATGTTTTTTGTGACAATTATTTGAACAGTACGGCAAAAGTAGAGATGTAATTTCTCTTTTAGGAATGACAAATGTTCAGAAGGTATTAGTTACTCATCGGCCAGACATAGAGTTCAGACCCGGCTTCCCGAATCTGACCGGACAGCGTACACATCATGATGCAGATGCCAGAGACCGACAACATCATAGCCGAGACCGACCATTTTAGCCCAGTGGCTCGGTTCAGTATTATCTCTCCTCTTGGATCGAGATAGAGAGCTCGAATTTTTTGGGTCAGGTCGGAAGTAGTTTGGATAGTTCGGCACACGGTTTGGCCGTGCTCATGAAGCCCGACGTATGATCATGGACACTTTGGACTTTTCCCTATGACATGTATGAGAGACCTTTACAGACTGGCATCATTATTATTGAGTGTGGCAGTGTATAAAACAGAGTGATGTGACAGGCAGGCAGAGGGCGGGTTTGCTTTCGGCGAGGCAGTTTTGGGGCAGAGCCCGTCAATCCGTCGGAGATTCATGTGGCTGACGTCATAGAGATATGGGAACAATGTAGTATTTATCTTAGTATATAAATGGAGGGTAGTTTCATTTGTAGAGGTTGGTTAACAGAAATCTCATAAGGAACACTACTTGTAAAAGCACCATAAGCAAACAGCTCGGTTTTCATTAGACCACCCTTGAAAAAAGGTCGGCCGAGCTCGGTTTGATAATAAAAGTAACACCTCACTTTGTGCCCGTGGACGTAGGTTGGATTCACTCCGCCGAACTACGTTAAACCCTCTTGTTGATCTTGCAGTTGTTTTGTCTTTTGCCAAATTTGCTTTTGGTTTCCCATGACCAAATAAATTCACGGTTGGATGAGGATTATCTCGGGGACGTTATCCCAAAACTACCCCTGGAACGAAAATCACCCGTCAACAGTAATGTATACATTCTTTTGGTATGAGCCAACTAGTCATGTCACCAATTGAAATGATCAGTTCCACATATGTATGTAATAATAAATCCTATAAGTAGAAATGAGAACAGAGGCTAACATGATCAATTTGAAAAAATATAAATGATAATTGCATGGACACACACAAATTTATCCAAATGAAAATTCTACAACTGCACGTCCTATCATATAAATTAACTTACCCCTCATGTATACCACCATCACTAACACGATATTGATGATCAAAGATAGGTGACATATTCATGTTCTCTACCTTAGGTTTTCAGTCATCCAGATTCTTTTGAGCTCAAGTGGTTAATTGAATTGTTATGGACTCGTCCATCTTTTTTCTATCATAAAATCATTATTGTATTTTTTTGAAAAAGTCAACCATGTGAGTAACTAAGAACTTTTTTTATCTCTTTCATCAATGAATTGACACTATATGTAATATTAGTATTCTATTGTATCGTCTCTCTTCAAGTTGTGAAAAGCCCAATTACGCACACCAACATTTTATTCCAAATATCTAGCTACATCCAGATGCATATATGGGTGGTAATTTGGGTTAGGATTCATTTATTCGTTCGATTCGATTCGCTTTAAATGAATACGGATTTGAAAAAAAAATAGATTTATTTAATAAATGGGTCGATTTGATTCAATTCGTTTAATAAACGAATCGAATACGAATTTAAGCTAATTGATTTGTTTATTTATTTAGGATTCGTTTTAATATTTTCTTTTAGTAGTTATTGTTATTTTTCAATTAAGATTCGAGAAATATGGCTAATTACCATAGAAAAAATAATATTGTCGATATTTGGTAAGATATTTTTAGTAAATATATTAATTACATATTTCATATGTATATATTTATGAAGAATTAATATAAATAAATTATGGTAAATTATGTTATTGAATAATATAGTGACTAAACGAATATTCGTATTTGATTTTTTTAATAAACGAATCGAATACGAATCCATCATAATTTGATTTGATTCGTTTAGGATTCGATATAAATTTGATTCGTTAATTCGTTTTCGATTCGTTTAATAAACTAATCGAATACAAATCCATCATAATTTGATTTGATTCGTTTAGGATTCGATATAAATTCGATTCGTTAATTCGTTTTGCCACCCCTAGATGCATACCCCATAAACTAATTTGCTTTTCAAACTCAATCGGATCATACGCTTTCGCCACAATAATAAACGATAACTTAAACTTCTTCCATGTTTTGGGTTCCATCTTAATATTGGATTTTAAGTTGCCTTGAACATGAAAAAACAAACACCATGTTGTGCACTTAGGAACACCATGAAGACCACTTTTTCAATTGATTTATGTCTATCAGAAAAGAAAACTAAATCTAGAACATCGCCAATAACATCAAATAATATGTGCATAAACCACTCACCTGATGCATCATTCTCTGTATCAACAATCCCAATAGCAATCGCCAACCGGAAATAGATAATTATATCCATCCAAGTAGACCTGGCCACCGATACAGAATAATTCCGGTTCGATTCCGGTTCCACACTTGTACGGAACCGGGAATCAGAACTGGGTTTTTTTTTTTAATTTTAATAATGATTTAAAAAAAATGAGATTAAAAAATTTATTTAAAATTATCAATTTGAATTTAAATTACATTAAATTAAAAATAAAATTAAAGAGCTTGAACTTAAATTTTTAAAAACTTAAGTTGCCTACGTATCCTCCAAGGGTGAGAAAAATCAAAGTTCACTTAATTCCATTATATTTTTTAGATAGTTCCCCATTACAATTAACAATTATTTACTGATCAATCATCATCATTATTAGTGCATGTTGATCATTCAGCTCTCGTTTCGCTTGCACTTGCAGATGCATTGTCGAACAAGTCTTTAAAGTCATCGGGGGCATCTTCTTGTTGTCTCAGATCAGCTCGGGTCCAATCATCCACACATGCTATTGCTTCTAAAGTTCTTGGATGTAATGAAGACTGTCTCGCTTCAAAAATATTACCTCATAAGCTGAAGGCTTGCTCAACCGCAACAGTGGAAACAAGTGCTGTCAGCACCTCCTTAGCAATAATTGATAATACGGGAAAGACATTTTGATGTCGGTTCCACTAGTCAAGTACTTCTAAATTTTTATGCACTAAACTTTCAGTAGGAAACTCGAAATTGATAGATAAATAATTATCTAATTCCGGGTTGTTTGTCGTGTTATCCCTATGTTTTTTATTTGGTTGTAGTAACCAACGACCTACACTAGGTCTTGAATGTATTACGAGTTTGCTACTACTAGTTCATGCTGATTGCAAGTTATATCTACTAACATAATCATTAAATCAATCGATTAAATCAATTTTTATTCTATATATTATTCTTGTAATATTAATTTCATCAGCTATTTCTAAATATTTATCAATAAGCTTGTAAGCCACAATTCAAACTTTCTAATTTAAATATAGGATAAATTTTTTTGGCAATAAGATAAAGTAATGGAATTTATTTAAAATAATCCAACCATTTTCATTTCATAATAGAAATAGCTTCAAATAAAACAATATCATTAGGATCAGAACTTTCAGCATGTTCAAATAGAGTACCAACAATATTCAAACTTTCAATAAAAATAAATGTGTTAAAAGATAATAAACTCTGATAAAAATATTTGTACCATCATTAAAAAATTTAAAATTTTTAAAATGTTTTATAAATATCCCATTGACCAGGCAAAAGTGTGATATGTTGAACATGTTGGGAAAAAAAAACTACATAATTCATCTTTGTATTGGAAAGCTTGACATAAAAGAAAATAAGTTGAATTCCAACGTGTTGGAATATATCGTGAAAATTTTACCAATTTAATACCATTTAATTTACAAAACTTGACCAATTCTCTATGAATTTGAAAATATGACCAAATACAATTAACTGCAGTCTTAATAGGATCAATGTAAGGTTCTAAAAACTTCAGACCATCTTAAACACATAAATTAATGACATGGCATGTGCAAGGAACATGAAAAAATCGACCCCCCAAATTTGATTGGCATATTTCTTTTAAATCTCTAATTGATGCACTATTTGCATATGCATTGTCAAAATCAATTGTTAAAATTTTACCTAATAAATCATATTCATCAAAAATTACTTTAATCATTCTATAAATATTTTGTGCAGTGTGTTGCTCATCAAAAACTCTCAATGCAATAAGTCATTTTTGCATGTTCCATGATGCATCAATTCAATGACAAGTCACACCCATGTATGAGTCTGTTTTCCAATGGTCACTCCAAATATCAGAACAAATAGAAAGACGACCTTTAATATCTTTAAATATTTCATTTAAATAATTTTACCATCTTTGTATAATTTAAAAGTTTGATGTTTTGTTGTATTTCTAGTCATTTTACAGGCAACATGATTTAAAGCATTTTTGAACGTAATTAGTAAAAGTAATTTTTTTTTACCAAAACTTAAAGAAAGATGTGCCATACAAGTAAGTTTAGTAAATTCTTCTATATTTTTACCATCAGAATATTTAAATAAATCTAAAGAAATCATACCTTTACTAGATGATGCGTACCTGCCCATTTGAGTTTGCATTGTATCAAGTCCAATTTCAACGACATGATGTCTATCCAAGTGCTTGTTCATATTGACATAGTCGTCAGTAAATTTGTAAGATACACCACAATAGTTGCATATTACTTTTGGACCTTCATTTTCAATCTCGACTAAATGAAAATGAATTTTGAAAATATTGGAGGATCGAGCCTTAACTTCTATTCTCCGTGTATCGATACTTTGACCGCTCTCTTGGGTTGACATATTGGACATGGTATTCTCAGATGAGCTTGCCATTTTTTTTTATAAATATTGAATATTTAGAGAATTAATTGAGAATGAGAAATTGAAAATGAGAGAATTGAGAATGAGAGAATTATAGAAATTGAGAAATGAGAGAATTTGTGTGTTGAAAAAATGAAGAATGACCCATATTTATACATTTTTGGATTATTTTTGTGAAACCTAAAATGCCACTAAAACTAGCCGTGTTATTAATGTTATTAATGATAATTTAGTAATTCCCCTAAAAAGAACTTTTTTTTTTATAATTTTAGGGCAGAGAGCCGTTGGGGTCGAACTGTTCAAATCAGAACCGTTATGTTCAAACGATCCCGGTTCGAACCATTGGAATCGTCCGGTTCCGTTTGGTTGGGGACGAACCCTAATTGAACCGAATAAATCTAGTTTCGGTTCTGAAATCGGAATCAGTTAGAACCAGAATCGTCCGATTCCAACCGGTTCGGTTAGGGTTCCGAATCAGACCGTGGATGGGTCTACATCCAAGCATGTTGTCATAAATAGTGTCCCGCGATATTTACCTTTCAAATGTGATATGTCAATGGCAATAACTGGTCGAATAAATTATAAATATCCCTTAATACAAGATTCAAATGCTACAAAATAGTACATGAAGTTATCATCCTCATTCTTTAGAAGGTGTGTTATCTGCCATGGTTGTCCTGTTGCAAAACAAATGAATAACAAATGAGTAAGTTAAATGAATCTTCTTCACTCATAACAACCCAAAGTAACCTCATTCGACTTGTATGCTTGCTGGTACGATAATTTGACACTGTGATTGTCGTTGATATAAGAAATTATATCATTTAAAGAGTGTATTCGACAGTCATAAAAAACTTATCCTTGATAATACCACCGACAACCAAACTCTTTGCTTGTCAATGTTTGATTACGTCTAAAAAGTACTTGCAATTATCGCAGTATAGTTGGGGTGTCGATTCCTCAGAGAGATGTTTACAAAGAACTGATTTACTTAAACAAAACGTTAGAAGTAACTTAATTAAATAGAAAGGTTGACTTGACAATATAAGATAAAAACTATGGAAAACACTTTAAGAATATCAGCAGAGAAAAGTAGCAAAGCGTCAGGAATCCCTCTTGTATCAAATCCATATATTCAGTTATTGATTCCGTTTTATTACTCAATTGAAGGTATCACATCCCAAACCAATAATTGGAAGATATTCAATTCTAAACATATTAAATTCTAAGTTAATCAATGATTTACTTTCTCTATGTTAACAGCACACAAAGTTATCGTTATGACCTATCTAACGTCGATAATATACCCTCAGGCAATACAGCAGCATAAGACCAACTCATAAAAAAAAACTTTACTAGTCACAACTGGGTTTCCCAATCACACATAGAAAAAGCATGACTGAATCTATATGCAAGTTGAATAAACACAGTTTCTGGATTCATAAATCGAAAGATAATAAAGAATAACAATCATCAATTGTATTAAACATTAAAAAGTATTTAGGAATCAACAACATGAACATAAGAGTTTAAATACAAGAGTTCATCCTTAGCTTTGCCTAGAAGATTAGTTCTCCATGGAAGAAAAAGACATAGCCTGAAGAGATTGCAGCAGCATCCTGTCTGGTATGAAGTTTCTTGGTTCTTCAATCTCAAATTTGTGTTTGTGGCTCTTTGTTGTGTGTTTCTTCTCTCTTTCTCTCCCTTTAGGGTTTTGGACGAGCTTGAGTTTATATAGAGAAGTACTGGATGCCTTATTTGCGTATAAAATGAACTAAACAAAAACCCTAGAATACGCTTCCATGTCGTGACACGTGGCCATTGCATGTCGCGACGCGTGTCCGATTTTCTGATTTTGCCGATTCTGTGATTAAGCTCTTCCCGCGTGCTTCTGATGCGTCTGCAAGGTCCCGAAACATGTACAATTACTCCAAGATTCATGTTCCATTGCTTTCTAATAATAAAACATAAAATAAACCATAATTAAGATTAAATATATGATAGTCAAGCTGAATTAGCGATGTTCAAAGTACACTTTCGTGCACTTATCAATGCTCATTATGGAATATATCATTATAACACATATGTTGTCACACCCATCACAACCCAATGAATATTACTTTCATCATTTATCCCGGTTGCTCGAAATATCCATTTACATGACTTTAAAGCACAATGCGCATCAAAACATGCCTTAATGGACTTGAAAATCCCGAACTTAAACTTTTTCCTTATAGTGAACAAGCTCAATTCCATGTATATTAACTTTTTCTTTGCAAACAAATGTCCAACACAAATACCACATGAACTAGATTATTTTAACATGTCCGGAGCGGTCCAATCAAACGCCAATAGATGAGGCATGAACTTAAGCGGATGAAAAGACGTAATGTGCATGTATGAACTGTCTATTGGACTAATTGACCGATTTCAAGGAAGTTCGATGCATTGGTTTATTTGACTATTATAGATTTTTTCATCCCCATTCATCCAAGGAATATTGACACCGTGATCATTACATGTTGGCAAATAACAAGGAACCCTCATTTCCATTTCGATACCAAATACTTCTGGTTGGGTTGTTGGTGCAAACCTATGGCTTTCATGCAAAGTATTTAAGTCGTGTATTGAAGGTATCAAAAGGACTTTATCGAAATTTTAGAATATATTGTCACATAAAAAGGATTTAAACTATAGTTTCCCACTTGAGAATTTAGTATTACTATAGCCTTCGCCATTTCATCACCCGTAATGTCCACGAGAATCCTTCATGACTATCTATACCAAAATCATATTTAAAAATTGTTTTCAATAAAATCTAGTATTCATATGAATTTTTACCGATTGTCGCATACACTCTTCCAATTAACTGATCAAATGTAATATCATTTGGAAAAATACCTACAGTTGTTATTCCATTATGATAATCCACTCTACCATTTTCTGAAGTTATCCATAATCCATCGTACCTTGTCTTCTTACAATTGAATCCATTAAGTATGTTCAATCACAAAAAAAGAAGCAAACTTACAATTATAAATTAAAAAATGAAAATTTATAATTTCGGTGCCCGTTCAGGAGCCCACATGCAAATGCACGCATCATCAAGCGCCCGAAATTCTTACATTTGCATATGGGCGCTCGAGCGGGCGCCCACATCTGGCATCCTAACTGGCACTTTGGTTTTAATTAATGAAATGTGCTTTTCAATGAAATGTGCTTTTATGGAGTTTCTAATTAATGAGTTTCTCATATACAAGAAATATGAGAGCTTTATAAATTCTCATGTACAAGAAATACAAGAAAATTTGGTTCAAAAATGAATAATTAACCTTTTTAAAAAGCTTCATAAAGTCTCATATACAAGAAATTGATATACATGTGATAAGTCAATTTCGGTATCAATTAGTACAAAAAAAATAGATAAAACGTAGGATTAACAAGAAATTAATAACATGGTCGGGTATGACCGACCTGTCTATCTCTCGAACTCGTCTGACCGACCTCTTACAAGCTCACTCTTGTACTTAAATTTTTTGCTTTCTCTTTTACAAGTTATGCATGAATACATTTTTGCCAACCCGTTACAATGAATTCCCATTCCCTTTATATACTAGATTCAATTGCACTGTTAAACCAATCTCATGACGTCACCCACATGAATCTGTCAGCGCCGAATGAGCTCTTTATCCCAATTACTATATAAATCATAACTTTGTCGGTCACATGACTCGGGTCATTGGTCCCATTCTCTTTTCAAGGGAAAACTCGCAATAAGGGCTGATGTATTCATGGACTTTTCCCGTGCTTGAACACATGATAATGGAAACCTTAGCATCACAGAGAACGGTGAGTTCATGAGCTTTCTTGAAAAGCCCATTTCGTCTCTTGGAGTATGACACCTGCCTGTTCGTTGTGTTCTCAATCCTCTTGATCTGGATATTTCCTCTAGACATGTTCATGAAAGAACTATTTCCTTTCCTTTGGTTTCAGTAAGGGTCTGTTTGGTTTGAGGGGAGGGGAGGGATTTGAATGCATGGGAAGGGAGGGGATGGGAGGGGATGGAAGAGAAATGATTTTAATTATATATATGTTTGGTTCAAAGGAGGGGAGAGGAGATAAGGAGATGGTTTTTAATTATATATATGTTTGGTTCAAGAAGAGAGATGAGAGATTTTAAAACTAATTTACTATTTTATCCTTGTAGCATTTTATAAATGAAATTAAAACAATATAAGCTTATATTATCTTTGAATTAAACAAAGAATAAAATTAAAATTAAAAGTTCTACATAATACGTGTTATTAAAAATAAAATTAAAATAAGTATCAAATCAATAGCTAGGTTTGAATGGTGAATCAAATATAAGAGGGATTTGTAATTATGACAATTTTGAATTTTAATGTATAAGTAGGGATAATTTAGTCAATGCATTTAAAATTTTAATTGCTCACTTTCTATCCCCTCCAAAACCCCCCACTTTTGGAGGGGAGCTAAAATTGGCTTAGGCAGGATTTTGCTCCTCTCCCCTCCCCTTAAAAAAATTGAACCAAACAAACATAATTTAAAATAACCCATCCCCTCCCCTCCAAAACACCCCAACCAAACACACCCTAAATGTTTTCTTGTGTGGTTTCTTTGTTATGTTAAGAAGACATAAGATATGGAAAGAGTGTATTTATAGATATGGGTGGTAATTTGGGTTATAATTCACTTATTCGTTCGATTCAATTCGCTTTAAAGCGAATATGGGTTTGAAAAAATAGATTCGTTTAATGTCGATTCGATTCGTTTATTAAACGAATCGAATACGAATTTAAGCTTATTGATTCGTTTGTTCGTTTAGGATTCGTTTTACAATTTTCTTTTATTAGTTATTGTTATTTTTCAATTAAGATTCGATAAATTATAACTAATTATCATAGAAAAATAATATTTTCGGTATTTGGTGAGGTATTTTAGTAAATATATTAATTACATATTTCATGTATATATTTATAACGAATTAATGTAAATAAATTATGATAAATTACGTTATTGAATAATATCATGACTAAACGAATATTCGTATTTGATTCGTTTAATAAATGAATCGAATACGAATCCTGGTATTAGGATTTGTTTAATAAATGAATCGAATACGAATCCATCATATTTTGATTCGATTCGTTTAAGACTCGATACATATTCGATTCGTTGATTCGTTTTGCCACCTCTAGGAACTAAATGGAGGTGAAGAAAGAAGTTCAACATGTATCCATCTTCAACACGTAATTCCTGCAGCTCCATAGAGTTTCGTGGGGCAGATGACTCTTCCATGTGCCAGCTAGACCTAGCCGGTGGTTCGGTTCCGGTTCGGAACCGATCCGAATCGGCCGGTTCCCGGTTCCACAAGTGTGGAACTGGAACCGTGACCCGAACCTGAACCGAACCGGTCGGTTCCGGTTCCGGTTCGAACTTTTTTTTAATTATATAAAAAATTCGAAAATAAATTAAAATAAATTAGATTAATTTAATAAAAAAATAAAATTATTAAATTGAAGAGCTTGAACTTAAATTTTAAGAAAATTAAGTTGCCTACGTATCCTCCAGGGTGAGAGGAATCAAAACTCACGTAGTTCCATTATAATTTTAAGATATTTCCCCTTTGGAAATTTACAATTTTGTAATTATCAATCATCATTATCAGTTGATCCTTCAGTTGCGGTTCCGCTTGCACTTGTTGTTGCAGATGCATTATCGAACAAGTCTTCAAAATCATCGGGGGCATCTTCTTGTTGTCTCAGATCAGCTCGAGTCCAATCATCCACACAAGCTGTTGCTTCTAGAGTGCTTGGATGTAATGAAGATCGTCTAGCTTCCAATATATTGCCTCCCAAGCTGAAGGCTTGCTCAACCGCAACGGTGGAAATAAGTGCTGCCAATATCTCTTTAGCAATAATTGATAAAACATGATATATATTTTGATGTTGGTTCCACCATTCATGGATTTTAAAATTTTTACTAACTAAACTTTTAGTAGGAAACTCGAAATTTGTACATAAATAATTATCTAATTCGGGGTTATTAGTTGTCGTATCCATAGTTTTTTTATTTCGTTGCAGTAACCAACGATCCCCTACGCCAAGTCTTGTTTGAATTACCGGTTCGCTACTACTAGATTCACATAATGTTCTTATGTTATATCTTACAATATAATCATTAAATAACTCAATTAAATCATTTTTTCTTAATCTCACTATTATTCTTGTAATATCAATTTTCATTTAATATTCCTAAATAACCATAGTAAGCTTGTAAAATACTATTTAAACCTTCTAATTTAAATTTAGGATCAAAAACAGCAGCAATAAGATAAAGTAAATGAATTTCTCTAAAATAATTCAATCATTTTATCTTTATAGCAGTAATGGCTTCGAACAAAACAATATCATTAGGATCGTTACTTTCAACATATTCATTGAGAGTACCAACAATATTCAAACTTTCAAGAAGGAATAAATGTGCTGTAGGATAATAAACTCCGCTAAAAATTAAAGTAGTATCATTAAAAACTTTTAAAATATCTAAATTTTTTTTCACAAATATCCCATTGACTAGGAAAAAGTGTGATATTTTGAACATGTTGAGAAAAAAAAACTACATAATGCATCTTTGTATTGTAATGCTTGATATAAAAGAAAATAAGTTGAATTCCAACATGTTGGAACATCTCTTGAAAATTTAATCGGTTTAATATCATTTATTTTACAAAACTTGACCCATTCTCTCCTAACTTGAGAATATGACCAAATACAATTAAGTGCCGTCTTAATAGGATTAATGAAAGGTGATAATAATTTCAGACCATCTTGAACACATAAGTTAAGGACATGACATGTGCAACGAATATGAAAAAATCGACCCCCTAAATTTGGTTGACATATTTCTTTTAAATCATTGATGGATGCAGTATTTGCAGATGCATTATCAAATCCAATTGTTAAAATTTTATCTACTAAACCATATTCATCAAAAATTACCTTCATCATTCTATAAATATTTTGTGCAGTATGTTGGTTATCAAAAACTCTAAATACAATAAGTCGTTTTTGCATGGTAAATGATGCATCAATCTAATGACAAGTCACACCCATGTATGAGTGTATTTGCCAATGGTCACTCCAAATATCAGAACATATAGAAATACAACATTTAATCTCTTTAAATATTTCATTTAAAATAATTTTACTATCTTTGTATAATTTAAAAATATGACGTTTTGTTGTGTTCCGAGTCATTTTACATGCAACAGGATTTAAAGCATTATGCACGTAATTAGTAAAATGAAGTTTTTCACCTAAGCTTAAAGAAAGATGTGCCATACAAGTTAATTTCGCAAATTCTTTTCTATTTTTTGCATCAGAATATTTAAATAAATCTACAGCACTCGTACCTCTACTAGATGATGCGTACCTGGCTATTTGAGTTTGCGTCGTATCAAGTCCAAGTTCAACCGCATGATGTCTTTCCAAGTGCTTGATCATATTGATGTATCCACCAGAAAATTTATAGGAAACCCCACAATGGTTGCATACTGCTCTTGAAGCTTCATCGTCTTGGTCTAAATGAAAATGAATTTTAAAACATCTGATGAACGAGACTTAATTTCTTTTCTCCGTGATTGTGAACCGACACTAGGGTCGCTCTCTTGGTTGGCATATTTGACATTATGTTCTCATATGAGCTTGCCATTTTTTTTAAAGAAATAAGTAAGAAGAATAAGAAAATTGAGAATGATAATAACTAATTTGTTATTATAAATGAGAGAATTAAGACTAAGATAATTGTAAGAATTGAGAGAGTTGAGAAATTGATGTGTTGAAATAATGAAAAATGACCCATATTTATAGAATTTTAGAATCTTTTTTGATACCGAAAATGTCCCTAAATATAATCGTTTTATTACCGTTATTAGCGGTATAATAGGAATTATATAATATTACAATTTGTTTTTTAATGGCCAACGACCATTTTTTTTTTAATTTAAGGGGCATGGAGTACGGTTCCAACAGGAACCATACCGTTGGAACCGTTCGGTTCCAGGGGTTCCGACCGGTTCGTGTTGGGGTGGAACCCCAATCGAACCGGTCAATCACGGTTCCGGTTTTAGAATCGGAACCGGAATTGGAACCGTCTGGTTCCAACCTGTTCGGTTCTGGTTCCGAAGCGAAACCGTGGCCGGGTCTAGTGCCAGGTGCCAAGGGTCAGGATTTGAAGTACGGCAGTGTGTGAGCTGTTGTGTTGCGTGTGGAGAATGGGCTGTCAGGCTCGGACAATGGGCTGCATCTTGGCGAGGGTAAAGCTTCCTAAGCCAGCTGGCCATTTATTTCGAGACGAATGAGGCTTCATGCTTTTAACTCCTTCCGCGGCCACGTGAACTAGGGGTGGGCGCGGTTCGGTTTGGTTCGTTTTTTGCTAAAAACCGAATCAAACCATATTTTACGGTTCGATTTTTTTATCTTTCAAACCAAACCATTAAATAACGGTTTGGTTCAGATTGAAAATTTTCTAAACCAGTGGTTTACGGATTGGTTCGATTCGATTTACTGATTATTATACTTAAAAAAAATTCATCCACTTAAGTGAAGACAAAAAAAAAAACTAGTCTAGCGAACAAATAGTATGAAGTGCTACGGTGTAAGCTGTGACTCCAGAGAACACATGCACTCAATAGATGATTGAAAAATGAAGCATAATTAATTCTGGTATTTTTTAAAAATTACCTCGAATAATGATGCTACCATCATTCTAATTAAGAGACAAATCCAACAGCTTACTTTCAAGAATAAACCATAAAACAAAAAATTTACGAATAAAATTATTAACAAATAAATTTAAGAATAAAAGTATTAACAAAAAAATATATTAACAAAAAAATTAAGAATAAAAGTATTAACATATTAATAAAAAGAAAACATAAATTAAAATTAAAAGAAAAACGCAAATCTTTTTATAAAAATATATAATTTTTTAATTATAACGGTTCGATTCGGTTTAACAGGTGAGGTTCGGTTTAACATCTGAATCGAACCGTAAACCGTTTGGGGTGGGCCAATCCGAACCGCAAACCGAACCGTTAGAAAAAAAACCGTAAATTCAGTCCAGTTTGATTCGGTTTGCGGTTTGATTCGGTTCGGTCGGTTTTTTTGCCCACCCTAACGTGAACCTGATTTTGCTGCCAAATTGCAAGCTTTTCTTGGTCTTTACGCGTCGCTGTGACTTAGCTCATAAAACGTAGACTAAATTTAGTACTGTATCCAAATTCCAAATAAAAAGCCCGAAATTAACTTTTCATAATAATATTTCACAGAAAAAATACATGGAAGAGGGCATCTTAATTAAATAAGGTCCAAATGAATTTATTCAATGAATGATTACGTTTCAAAATACAAATTACGGTTATTATATTATCAAACTCTAATACAATATTAAATTTTAACCAACCTATACTTGTTTTGTCTCAAATATGAAATTAAAAAAGTACCAACAGCTGCATTAGAAAATTATAATATACATAAGTGAAAATTTGGTCCGAACTGAGTTCTCATCGATTAGATTCTTGCTACGTGCGTTTCTTAACTAATCATGTATAGAAATAAATACACACATAAGAAGAATCCAACAAATAGAAAAGAATATATTGATAGCACCATATTTTCTTCTTCTTTTACCCGATGGACATACCCGAATAAATAAAACATTATTTTCGGTATAAGATTACCAACAAGGCAGTTCAAACAAGCAAAGTATACCAAAAAAAAAGAAAAATATCATTTTAAGGCTCCTAATAAGAGGACATATTGAGTAGCCAAATTAGGAATTACGAGTCAGCTAACAAAATGCTACTTTAAAGAAGATGGACATTATCCAACATACAAATATTAAAAGTAATGGTGACCAAAGCAAGTGGAAGTTCAAACACACGATAATTCTCATACTTAATGGTACAATAAGTAAACTCAAAAGTATTGATAATGCCTAGTCACCTCACATACTACTCATACTCATCCATTGATGAACTTTAGGCTTAGTTAGGCTGCAGGCGTATGACTATGCCAGGACCTTCATTTTGGAATCCGATATCAGTATCATAATTATTGCAAATATTTAGTTATTGTGTTCTTACAAAGGACTCTGAACAAACAGTAAAACACAACACGGTTGCTATAATAATCAGAGGAAATAACACAACAAGAGAAATAAAAGCAACACAGTCTCGGGACAGTGAGCGAAGCAGTCCGGGCAACAACGAACCAGCGACATGAACAGCGGCAATATACAGACAGAGAAAATTCTGAGGCTTGTTGATGCGGCAACAATCTCCTTAAAATAAATTCGTCCCCTACCGAATGGTGCAGTAGAACGCGAGACGTTTGTTTCCCAGGATGCAACGAAAATAAACGAGAATGGGCACCACCAAAATCGTATTCA